>JAHWFP010229334.1:0-32659 GCA_023313725.1 Lithobius niger
TATGTCGGACTGGCTGAGTGGGGAGTCGAACCCACGACCTTTGAAACCAAAGGCCGAAGTCCTGCTGAGACCGTGTCAGTATGGCTCAGCGGTAAGACTTCGGCCTTTGGTTTCAAAGGTCTTTGGTTCAATTCCCTGTTCAGTCAGTCTGACATATAAGTCCAAATTGCAACGTAAATAAGTTTGGTATCTGTGTTTACTTGACTCTTTAAAAAGGCCGTGTTAGTATGGCACAGCAGTAGGAATTCGGCCTTTGGTTTCAAAGGTCATGGGTTCGTTTCCCGCTCAGTCAATCTAACATACAAGTCCAAAATGCAATGTAAATAAGTTTGCATCTGTATTTATTTGACTCTTGAAAAAGGCCGTGTCAGTATGGCACAGTGGTAGGAATTTGGCCTTTGATTTCAAAGGTCGTGGGTTCGATTCCCCCCTCAGTCATTCCGACATATAAGGCCAAAAGGCAACGTAAATAGGTTTGCATCTGTATTTATTAAAAAAATACCGTCATACGCTCATTTAAAGGTGAAAAGGTAATGGCATAGCGGCAAAAGCGTGTGATGATTTTCGAATTTAAAGTGATATCGGAGCCCTCTAACACTCTGAAATGGACATGCTTTGGATTTTCTGAAAGGTGGTAAGCTATTCTTTCCATCAACCCTAACCGAAATCGTTTAACTTAGATACGGGCCGTCCGAAGCCCATTTAAAGGTGAAGACGTAAAGGAATATCGGTGAAAGCCTGTGGTGATTTTCGAATTCAAAGTGCTCTCGGGAGCCCTCTAATAACCCGAAATGGACATATTTAAGCTTTCTTAAAGGTGGGGATCTAGTCCTTCGATCAACCCTAACCGAAATCGTTTTGACCGATTCACGTGAGTTAGGCTCACGAGAATCGGTGTTCACGTGAGTTAGGCTTAAAAGCGAGCGTATTGTTTGAGCCGCAGCAGTTACGATGTCATCAGACGAATCGGATTTTTTTGGTTTCGAGCAAAATGAAATCGACATCTCCCGGGCACGAGTGCTGGAATTAACTGAAATAACTGAAAGTGACATTGATGTCAGGTCAGTTTCATCTGATGGCTCCGATTCCGACAGCGATATTAGTGAACATGATGACCAAGTTGAAGATGGGCGTAGTCGGTGATCAAAAAACCTAAAAACAAATGTGACTTTTGAAAAATTTATTAAGAACAGTGGACCAAAACACTCTCTGGATAAAAGTAAGGCAACTATTATGGATTATTTTCAATTCTTGTGTGACGATAAGGTGATTGAACTATTAGTTGAACAAACAAATCTTTATTATGAACAACATGGGCCCGCCGCTGATAGGCCTAATACGCCGCTACCGGGACCAAGTGGGGGCAGCAACACGAGTAGTCGAAGTGCTACGCCAACATACCAGCGGAAAAAAAAATACCTGGGCAACTGTAACTAACAACGAAATGAAGTGTTTTATTGGCATCTTGGTAATTATGGGCTTTCACAAACTCCCAACTTTACAGCTTTATTGGAGTGAGGATGACGTCGTAGGCGTATTAGCAATTCAAAAAGCAATGGCTCGTGAGCGTTTTTTGGCAATTCTCAGATACCTGGATCTCAGTGATTCACAAAATGAGCCTAAAAATGGTCAACCTGGTTTTGATAGCCTTTACAAACTTCGTCCACTACTAAATATTGTTGCTGAAAACTTTTTACAATGTTATGAGCCCCATGGCGAATTGAGCATGGACGAGGCTATGAAAAAAACCAAGGTGTGCATTGGATTTATTCAATACATGCCAAAAAAACCAGCGAAGCGCGGTATCAAAATTTGGGTTGTTGCATCACCTTCTAATGGATATGTGCACATGTTTGATATTTATACAGGACAATCAACAAAATGGAATCAGAACATGGACTCGGCTATGGTGTTGTCATGAAACTTAGTGAGCCATTTCAGCAGGCATGGAGAACTGTATATTGTGACAATTTTTTTGGTTCGGTGCATCTTGACGAAGATTTACTAGAAAAAAAACATACGGATGTGGAACTGTGAGATCAAACCGAAAAGGATATCCGTTGGACAAAGTGAAACTAAAAAAAAGTGAATGTGAAAAAAACAGTCAAAACAAACACCTCAACTGGTAGCCACAGCCTGGCAGGACAAAAAACTTGTACACATGTTGTCAACAAATTGTAAACCCGGTATGGAAAATATTGCCCGACGTACAAAAACCGGGGAACAAGAAGTGGTAAGAAACCAACACCCGTAATTTTTTACAATAAATATATGGGTGGAGTGGATCTAGCCGACCAGAACCGTAAATATTACCAAATTGAACTAAAATCCATGAAATGGTGGAAGTATATGCTTTGGTATATACTGGATGCCATAATAGTAAACGCCTATGTGCTTTACAGAAGATTGCGTTCAGCTAAAAGTGAAACCTAAAAGCCATTTTGCCTTCCGTCGGGAACTAAGCAAATCACTAATAGGAGATGGATTTCGAAAAGCTTCAATCCATAAACGTCATCTCCCATCATCAAAGCAAGTTTTTAGGCCTGAACGTTTTTTAGTCCACAAAATGATGAAGATGCAAGGGAGAAAACGCACGTGTTCAATGTAGCAAGGTCGGTAGAAAAAGGCTTGATGGCACCCGGCTACCTGAAACAAGTTTTGGGTGTGGGATATGTGATATTAATTTGTCCAAGGATCGATGTTTTGATGAATTCCACGCCCAGGGAAAGCGGTAAAAGGAGGATAAACATTTTTTCCCCTTCTGTTACTCAAATATGGGTGCATTTTAGGCCTATTAGTGCTTGCTATGATCAAGAATTTATAGGGTTGGGGAGGAGAATTTGTGACTGAGACCCATACTGAAACGTCTTGGATACATTCACATTAGTTCAGTCTTAGTTTATAGAGGGCGCCACATGTTTTATGTGGGAATTTCTACTCAGTTTTTAGCCTAAAATGAAACTAAACTAAATGAAACTAGCTTATGTTTAATTATTATGTAGCCTAGCTTAGTTGTAATTTAGTTTACTTTAGATTTGGGCTGAAAAATGAGCAAAAATTACCAGATAGAACACGTGACGCCCTCTGAAAACTCGGACTGAACCAATGGGGACGAATCTAACGTGTTCAATAGGGACTTTTTAGAGTTACAAATTCTCCTCCCAAACCCTATAAATTCTTGCTATGATGCAGTAAAGCTACAACTCATGCAGGGAAGCCTACTCGTTTTTTTTTTTAGCCAAATAAGCCTAATCTATGCAAACATTTGAGTAACTAAATATTTTTCAGTATAAATAATGTTTAATGGTACAAAAATAATTTTGTGTATGTTGGCAGGGATTGTATTTTAGTTTTTCTTTGGTTTGAAGTTGTTTTGAGGTCAATTGGTGTTATTTACAAACACATTTACAACCAAAATATTTTTTTCTGTACATTTTTTATACATTTTTCATGTTTACAATTTTTTTTTCCGTATAGATTTACACCAAAAATATTAAAACAAAAGTTGGGCTGCAAAGAGGGAACATTTCTTTAAAAAATTGTGTATCATTTATTAACCTAGTGCTAGTGTACGATTTTTAACAAATTTTTATGTGAATGCTACGCATACATCTATATTTTCCCCAAAATTGGTCGGTTTGGGAGGCTGCTGTCTGGTTTTTGTGCTGCGCTTAAAGGGTTAAAGGTGAAGAGGAAATAGTATAGTGGCAAAATCGTAAGGTCATTTTCGAATTCAAAGTGCTCTTGGGAACTCTCTAATAGCCCGAAATGGACATGCTAAGGATTTTCTGAAAGGTGGCAATCAATTCTTTCCATCAACCCTAATCGAAATCGTTTAACTTGGATACGGACCGTCCTAAGCCCATTTAAAGGTGAAGAGGTAATGGCATAGTGGCGGAAGCGTGCTGTGATTTTCGAATTCAAAGTGCTCTCGAGAGCCCTCAAAAGCCTGAAATAGACATACTTAGGATTTTATGAAAGGTGGGGATCTATTCTTTCCATATTGTTTAATTGTTTCGAAAAACACTTACTGCTAACCTCTATAAGTGTTTTGTGCAAGTAGTACTGTACGATTTTGTATTGATTTGCATACACCGTATTTTTTTTAACCACTTTCGGCTGACATATTTACATAAATTTAGTATCTTTGTGCAGGTGGCTTGATTACAAACATGTTTTAATAATCCAGAAGCCGATGTAACTCTTTGGAATCCGATTGCACAGGTGAAAGCATAAAGGTATGTTTAATTTCTTCAAAAAAATGGCCATCATTGGAAAATTAGGACTGGAAAATTCGGATGAAGTTTCTCAGATGTCTACCTGTTTTTTTTAATCTACTGTAATGTACCTGACCCCTGTAACAGGTTTCATCCGTCCACTCAAAATTCCTATGGGGGTATAGGCCAGGGACAGGACTAATTGTCAAAGTTTTATCTGTGTACATTTATTGCAACTGGATCTGATTTGTTTGGTAGAAAATCGTACCCTAGAAGTACTGAAATACTGCCAAATGAACCATCGGGTACTATAACAAAATTTTGATTTCTAGAACAATCACATTTTCCAATTGTCGTTACGATTTTCTTCACCGTTTTCATCTACAGATTATCCACGCTTACCCGATTCACACGAGTAATCATGTTGACTTAATGACATTTAATCCTGAAATCCTTAAGCATTTGTTGTGCTGATGTCTTAGTTAGGACCATCCTATGTCAAATATGTGGACGTGAATATCTAATGTTAGTTTTATTTTGAACGCTGTTTACTTTAATGCTTTCAGCGTTAGGCAGTGTTTGCTCCGAAATGAGCGATGCTTCGCTTGAGCTTTCACTTCTAGTGTTAATCTCAGATGCTAGATGGTGCTACGTGTACCATATGTGGCCTGATTTAGCTGAAACATTTGTAAGTAGGTTACCTTCCTGACCTAGTGACTGGTGCTTTGTAGGTGTGGCATCCGATTTACCAGCGCTTTTACTATCCCAAAACGTAACGCAAATAGTAGGCTCGTTAACCCCTACTGTTGTTGGAATTCTAACTTTCCAATCTTTCTGCGTTTAAGCGAAATGCCAATAGAAGTGCCTGAAAGCATGTTAACACGGTCTTTATAAAATATATCGCTTATGTGTTAAACTGGACTGTGCATTTACTGCCTAATAAAGCTAAAACGATTGGTTTACTCTTATCTATCTACATGATTTAATTCAGAATGAAAATTAGTAGAATCCAAACCATCTGTAAATAATGTCACTATTACTGAATTACATTTCAAACTGTATTTATTATTTACAATTTTCAAAGCATTACTGAATTCATCTGAAAGATTTTGATTTCCTTCTATTGATTTCGCAACATATTTGGAAGGTATTTTGCCGTAATAGATGCTAAACGTGGTAACGCAATCATATGGTCAAGCTTTTGTTGGTGTCAATCAGCATCAGAATTTAAGCAATAATTTATCGGCTTCTTCGTTTGAAAATAATGGGATTCATTTCGCTCGCAACAAATGTCTGCTATTTATTTATTTCTCTTGATTAACAGGAGTTTGAGCCTGAACTGAGTTTACATATTGATTAGAATGTTATTGCTCTGTTGCTGCTGATCATTTAATAGCCGAGAACCCCTGTTAGTATTCAGGCTATCAGCTCGTTTTTTGACACATTGTCATTTTGATTTGAGCTTCCATTATTTTGATCTACTTGTGCAGCATTTGAATTCTGTCGTGTTCGCTATCAAAGCCAAACATTATGTGAAATGTGTTTTTGTCCGTTCAGTCTTCTTCCAAATTCGGCCTTTGTGTGAAAGATTGCTTACAAAGATAAACTTATGACAGATAAGACAAATATTCGTCTGCAGTATTTATTTATTTCATACAGGTGAGGTGATTTGTAAAATTATCGTCCTTCAAAACAGTTCATCATATGTAAACCTGATTTATTGTGCTCATTACTTTTTTGTGCTTATATATAAAAAAAATAACACTGAAATGCAGAGTACAAAAGGCGAACAATATTGCATCAAATTTGGCAGTTCCATTTGCTATGTGTCTTCTTACAGCATTTCTGGTTAGTACATTACCTTTACATTAGTACCTTTACATTAATCTTAATTTTTTTATAGTTTTTAATTTTATGAGCACAAAGAATTTATTTATTTATTTATTTATTTTTAAGTTGTAATCCAACAGGTTTATAAAACCCCATAAGAGGATTAAGGAGGGCAGTGGCAACAAAGAATTGCGTACATCATTGCATTTGTAAAATGGCTGCTTTCCAGCTCAAACATGTCGTGAAAGGGTTCAGGTTGTGCCTGTTACAAAATTCTGGTAAAGCTGATGCCAGTCTTCTTTTGTATTCAGTTCTGACTATCAACTTGGCCAGGCAAACAATAGATTGGAGGGGTTACATAACCATGAACAAAATACACCCATGCCATAAATAGCAAAAGTTTTTAGACTTGATAGAATTACATCACTAAGACCTATAACTTTATAACCTTTAATTGGAGCACACATTGTTAACAGTCTCTTCCAGCTATGTTAATATGTTTAACTATGCCAAATTTAAATACCGGTATCGGATCGATATCGGGAATCGGTACAATATCTGTACAATAAACTGTTCCATCTTTGTTGTTTTCATCTAACTCTTAAACCTAATGTTTAACATCGTCCACTTAGCTTGTTAAGCTTCAATTTGCAACACCTCCGGCACTAGCAGGCGCCACTGAGAGCAGCGCCAGTCTAGTACATTCTTGGCCTCAATCTAGTCGAGTTATCCAGATTTACCATAAACATCAGTGGTCCGCTAGCCATTCAGGTCATTCGGACCCTCCTTACAATCTGAGAGTTTCCTGGTTGGGACCTCTTGAACGGGTATATTAGAACCCGGGAGAGCTAATTTTTGTCTTGTAATTCTCCAAGAACAAGCCTGCAATTTCCACCAGTAACTATATAGACTAGGCCAATTTTCAGAAAAATGTGCTGCAAGAAGCATTTCATATAACAATTTGGCATCAGGTGTTTTTAAGGTATTTCGACCCCCCCCCCAGTTCGAAAATGCCTGTTACCAGTTCGAAAAATGGATCGGAAGTATGTAATTCAAGATGGCGACCAAAATGGCGCCCAATTTTGGCAAATTTGGCCGATTATTCAAGAACCGTTAATGATACACAAAAACGGTTGAGATAAAAGTTGTTTGCAATAATGTAAACTACAATGTCGTTCCCATACATTTTTTTCATATCCCTTATGGTTTTCAAGAAAAATGGATTTTCGGCCATTTTCTGCCATTTTTTTGGCTATTTAATGCTAACAGACATACACACTTTAAACGACTCTTTCTGCAAAGAAGATATTCTCACCTTTCGAATGATTCTAATTGGAGTTACCTACCTAAATTAGATACGTCATAATAGCAGTTGAAAGTTAAAAATGAGCAAAAAACCAACGGTGACTGAGCCACCAGCCCGTAGTAAAACTGACGTAGCTCAGTCCCTAACAGACGTAGACCCTTTAAACCACCCTTGACGCAAAGAAGATATTCTCACATTTTGAATGAATCTAACTGGGGTCATCTACCTAAATTAGACACGTCACAATAGCAGTTGAAAGTTGAAAATTAGTGAAAAATCCAACGGTGACTGTTATACCAGCCCTTAGTAAATCGGCCATAACTCTGTTCCTAACAGTGGTAAACCCTTTCAACCACCCTTGTTGCAAAGAAGTCAGTCCTACCTTTCGAATGAATCTAATTAAAGTCATCTGCCTAAATTAGACACGTCACAATAGAAGGTGAAAGTCAAAAATTAAAAAATCCAACGGTGACTGTAATACCAGCCCCTCGTAAAACAGACGTAGCTCAGTTACAGTCGTAGACCCTTTCAACTAACCTTGTTTCAAAGGAGACAGTTCCAACTTTCGAATGAATGTAATTGGAGTCATCTAACTGAATAAAACACGTCACAATAGCAGTTGAAAGTTGAAAATGAGCAAAAAATCCAACGGTGACTGTTAAACCAGCCCCTAGAAAATCGGGCGTACCTCTGTTCCTAACAGTGGTAAACCCTTTCAACCAGCCTTGTTGCAAAGAAAACAGTCCTACCTTTCGAATGAGTCTAATTGAAGCCATCCACCTGAATTAGAAACGACGCAGCAGCAGTTGAAATTTGTAAATTGACAAATTGTGACGTCTGTTAGCATTAAATTAGCCAAAAAATGGCCGAAAACGGCCTAAAATCCATTTTTCTTGAAAACCATAAGAGATATGAAAACAATGTACGGGAATGACATTGTAGTTTACATTATTGCAAACAACTTTTATCTCAACCGTTTTTGCGTATCGCTAACGGTTCTTGCACAATCGGCCAAATTTGCCAAAATTGGGCACTATTTTGGCCACCATCTTGAATTACGGACTTCTGGTGCATTTTTCGAGCTGGCAACAGTCATTTTCGAAATCAGGGGGGGGGGGTCGAAATACCTTAAAATCGCCTGATGCCAAATTGTTATACGAAATGCTTCTTGCACGCTTAAAAATGGCCTAGACTAATACTGGTTTGGACCCTAATGATTTCTCCAGCTACACTTCACTGAACCCGAAGTGCCAATGTTCAACTTAGAATAATTTTACAGTTGGAAATTATTATCATTATTATCATTTTTATTGATCTGAACTTTGCCATTTTCATGAAGCATCTTTAAGCAAGAAGTTAGTCATCGACTTTAAGGGGAGTGCGCTCGGATATCAAGAAGGCAATTAAAACCAACCCATTTAATCAAAAATAAACCCTTTCGACTTTAACTAAAGTATGCTCAGCCTCCTGTTTGAATTTTACTTTTACCTGATCTTGTGATTTAAACTAGATTAATTGCTGCTAAAGTTATTGAGATCGTACAAGGATACAGTGCCTTGTACAGGATAAACTAGCCAGTGACGTAACGTGCAGGGTGCACAGGGTGCGGCTGCAGGGGGCCCACGCTGAAGGACGGTAAAAGGGGGCCCATACACAAATTAAAAAAAAAAACGAAAACAAGTAAGGACGAAAGGGAAGAGGAGAGATAAAATAATCAAGATAACTAATTAATTTTATAGCCTTAGTGCAGGTTTACAGGTCGGTTATTATAGCTTGTATCCACGGGTTACCCCTTCATTTCCTGTGCTTCTTCACCTATCAACATACGAAAATCAATGCGGGTGAATGCATGGCTTGCGATCTTTTTCTTACTATTTCCTTGCTGGTGTTAACTGCAGAACGGTCGTTTTCCGAAACTTAAAATTATCAGGTCTTAATTAAGCCACGTCCACACTTGACCGACTTTCAAAAACTGTAGAAAACAAAGGAAACCTGATACAGGTCTTTCCATACCCCGTCCACATGGACACCAACATTACGGCCAGAGCTAAAATATTTTCGGCGATGTCGTTGGTGTTTTCTCACTTCCCCTCCATTTATCTCGCTATTGTTTATCTCCCCTCCATGTGCTCTCCTTTTATCTCACTATTGTTTATCAGTGCTTATACCTTAAAAACATTTCCTAGGCCCATGCACTATCCGGGTCCACACTTAAAACACGGGTCAGTGTCTGAAGTCCCGCTTTTGACCAAGACATATGAAAGCCCGGGCTAGACCCAGTGTGGGCAGTTCAAACTCGGGCCCGGGCTTTTTTCCAAGTGTGGATGGGGCTTAACGTACAAAGCAGTGCTGCACAATACCGGTTAACAGGAAAATCGTTGCGCAAGGAAACTGTACTTGAAAAAAACAGTTGTCACTTTCTCAGAAAAGAAAGCAAGGCAGGTAGGGAAACTATACTGGCTAACATACTTGAAATAAATTTTTAAAACTATCTATATTGTTAATATAAGCGAGCGAGGACTATTGCATCAGCAGAGAGATCGCTGCAGCTATGCCGTCCCTTACAGCTTTCCCTCCTCCGTCCTTCTTTCCCTCCCTTGTGACCGCATGGGTCAGGGCCATTGGGGCAGGTGAGGGACAAGTAGGGGGTGAATGAGGAAGGGGACTTGAAACACCATTTACCAAGCACATGCTGTCCTTAGATGGGTTACCTGCTATTACATATATATTGGCGCCATGGCTAAGATTGGGTGCGCGTCAAAAGCTAAGGCTATTATATATACGCATTTCCAAACGTCGTTATTGCTCAGTAACATTTCTAATTAATATTGAATCTATTAAAAAAAAATGGCGACATCACTGGCAGCAACAAAAAAAACGAAGGAGAAAAGATGAAGAAATAGAAAAGAATTGAGAGGGTCTCAAGAAAACTGAAGTGAAAATCATAAGTGTAAGAACACCAAGAAAGCCTAAGAAAAGTTTGGTGACTGTCTCTTGAGGGAAAAAGGAGAAATTTGACGAAACATTTGAGGCAAACTGAACATGCCAAAACTGAAGAAGCCAAAATTTGTGAAAACTAAAGTGTGTTTGATTTGCCTTTGAAAATACAAAAGTGCATGAACTGGATCAAAACCTTTTGAACCGGATTAAAACTAGATGAACCGGTTTGAAACTGAATGAACTAAAATAGGAAGATGTCTAGATGCCAGGGAGAATGTGAAGCAAAACTAGGAAACCAAGGGGATTACACCATTTGTGGACAATGCAAATCAAAATATTGCTATCAATGTGCTGGAGTAAAACAAAAAACATGGAAAAACATGAATGAAACAAAAAGGGAAGACTGGAAGTGTAAACAAAAGTGCAGGAAAACAAGTACATTGTGAGAACAAGATCCAGAAAAAAATAGAGGTGAAGATGAAGAAGAAGACGAAAATGAAGAAGATGAAAAAAACATAAAGATGGTTATGAGAAGAATGGAAGAAAACATTTTCAAATTAATAGCAAGAAATGAAGAACAATGCAAGACATTAGAAGAATTCAAAAAGACAATAGAATTCATAAGTGGAGAAGAAAAGATCTAAAAAAGAAAACAAACAGATAAAAAAACAAATGCAAGACATGGAAACAAAGAAGAAAGAAATAAGTTACTGGAACAAAAACTAAATACAATGCACAAAGAAACAAAAGAGAACAATATGAAAGAAACAGAATCCTAGAAATAAATCAGTTAGATTGGCTCCTACATGAAAAGATAGAATGGGTAATAGGAGACTTAACAAAGAATTTTAATATCGAGCATGATATTTCAGAAATTGAAGCCACACACAGGACACCAAATCGCAATAAAGAAAAACCAAGTACTGTGATTATTCAATTTAAGGAAAGAAGAAGTAGAGACAAGTGGCTGGAGAACAAGAAAAGAGTGGTTATGTTCAGAAACGCAAATAAAAGAAGAATATACATAAATGAAAACATAACACCATACATGAAACAATTATTCTGGAAAACAAGAAACTATGCAAAAGAAAAGGACTATAAGTACGTATGGTTCAGAAATGGCAAAATCATGACGCGAAAGAATGCTGAGACGGATGAAGTACAAATTATCAAAGAAGAAGATGACCTGAAAAACCTGACATAACAAATTCGTTAATTAAGTTTTTGGAAATAAGGAAATCTTATCAGAAATGATAAGAAATGATGTGGGAAATTGTGAAAATATAAAGGTATAAAGGTAATATATTTAATTGTCAATATAAGAAGTTTGAGAAAGAACTGGGAACTATTACAACATCAATTGATAGACATGAAATAAACATCAACAAGGGAAACACAGCAAGAAGTGGTGGATTGATGCTATTTACAAAAAAAATTAGAGGTAGAATTAAAAAAAATTGATACTAATGACAATAACATGATAGAAATAGTTATAAGTTAAAGTAATAACAAAAATAAAAGTAAAATAATAGCTATTTATACAAAACCATCATCAACCAAAAAATAATTATAAAAAATATAAAAAACACTATTTGAAAATAATAAAAAAGAAGAATCTTGGAAATGTCAAATGATAATAGGTGATATCAAGAATTTATAGGGGTGATATAAATATTAATATTCTAAAAAAGAAAATGAATTAGATGATAGACATGAACAGACAGTAATAGATTACTGTGAGAATTTCCCTGACCGAAATTTGCTCACTTGATCGTGTACTAAATTCGCCCAATCACAACCGACTTACAGTGGTAATCACGCAGTAGCTTTCAAAAGCTACTGCGTGATTATCACTGTAAGTCGATGTTGATTGGCTAAATTTAAAACTAAATCAGTTAGATAATATCCTGCAGCTTTCATTGGTCGACGCAGCGTAATGCTAAACCGTGTAAACATGGCGAGCGCTTTCTGAAGTACGCTTTGGCAGTCACTCGTTTCAAACGTTACACAGTTGACACGTTACGATACATTTGCTGAATTCATTTCAAATAAAAGTATGTATTTTCCTACCATTAACAGTCCGGAAGGCCTTTCTTTCGAAATACGCACTGTGTCGTTCATTTCCGTAACCTAGCAACGCCTGCAATCACACGTAGAAGCCGGTAGCGAAACCCGTTAATCCGCCTGTGTCGTTAGGCCTAATGTCAACGTAACCTAGCAACAAATTCTGAACACCGTTTTGAAATTTATTACGCTCCACTACAGTCCGTATTTGATTTGTTTTTTTTTTATTTACTCTTGCAATTTTAGAAAAAATAAAATTATGTACTGCATTTATTAATTTATTATTACGGAATTGTTTAAAGTAAAAAGTTTGGAGGTGTGCGCCAATGAAAAATTCTTCAGCGGCGGCGAATATCAATTTTATTCCTGGTGGCCGTAGTGCCAATCGGCGCGCCGATATTTGGACGGCAGCGCGACTTTTATAAAATTTTTAAATGTTTCATACGAAATTTAGAGTGCTGAATACTGAAATATGACGTGAAATTCTCTAACTAAATACCCCGCGAGCTATTGGAAATTATCAAATTTTTTTCAACACTCGTGTTTTTGCCCATTAAACTCACACGTGCTATTTATTGGCAGATAATTTCCCTCATGCTACACACTCGGGAAATTAATGTCTGCCTAAATAGCACTCGTGAGTTTATAGGGGCCAAAACACTCGAGTTGAAAAAAATTATCGACAATTTCCTTAGCTCTTGGGATATTACGTATGAAAATACATTGAGCTCACTAGGCTTTGAAAGCAAAATAAACTCACCGACACGAGAAGAAATAGTACTGAAAAATAGAGAAAATCATATGCAACAATCATGTATCGATCATATTTTCTTTACAAGTAATAAAATAGAATTAAATGGGGGGTCCTAACAGAGAAAATTGCAGACCACTACATGATCATGGATGGATGTGGAATAATAAATTAACAAAAGAAAAAGAATCTGAGGAAAGAAAAAAAGAAAAATATTGGATATTTAACAATACACAAATAGTTAAATAACTGAATGAAATAAATTGGGAATGTTTAGATGTATTACAGGAACCTGAGGATATATATGAAGAAATTATAAAAAAATTAATAATATATATTCCACAAATAAAAAATTAAATACAAAAGTAAAAGAAGAGAAATATACCAAAAGAAAAGAATGGATTACAAATGAATTAATAACAAGAAGAAAACAACTATATGGGACACAATACATGAAATTTGCAATAAAAGGAAAACTAAAGAAACCGATGATGAAATTGTTAAAAATTTTAAGGAAAATACAGTAGAAGAAATAATAACTTTAATATAAATTTTAATAAACAGATACAAGAAATTAAACAAAACAATAAAAAAGAACATGAATTATACAAAAACGGAAATTTCTGTGAACATCTTAAAAAGGAAAAAGATAAAAATAGAAATGAAACTAAGAAATCAATGTACTTGGATAATGCAAATGAAAATGAAATAAAAAATATAATAATGGATCTAAAAAATACTAAAGCAACAGGATTCGACAAAATACAAACTGAACATTTGCAGGAGTCAAAGAATAATACATCAATAGCAATTTGTAAACTAATAAATGCTATGATTAAAAAGAAATTTGGCCTGAAATGTTGAAAATACAAATTATACGACCAATATACAAGAAAGGAGAAAAAAAGGATCTAAACAACTATAGACCTATAGCTTTACTGTCAATAATAGACAGAGTGATTGAAAAATTTGTTGCAAATAAAATAAGAAATTTTCTGGATGTAAACAAAATTTTATCTACGCTACAATACGAATACACAAAAAATAGAAAAACAACTGAATTATTATCAGAAGTTAATAAAATTTATTACAAGAGGTTTAAATGAATGTAAATATGTGGGAATAATACTGGTGGACTTACAGAAAGCATTTGATACGTTTGATCAAAAGATACTATTACAAAAATGTTACAACTTAGGATTAAGAGGAAAAATATACAACTTACTAAAAAATTATCTAAATAACATGAAGACAATAGTACAGCTAAAAGATACATATAGCAACACAAAAATGGTTAATGATGGCATACCACATGGCTCAGTACTAGAACCACTTTTATACTTAATTTATACAAATGATATTAGTAGAAATATTAAAAAAAACAAAAATTTTTCTTTTTGCAGATGATACTGTTCTAATTTCAATAAATAATAAATATGATGAAATGAACAATCTACAATATGATTTTAACATATTAAATGACTACTTTATAGAAAATGAACTTTACATTAGTAAGGAATAAAACATTCAAATGGACATATCAGTACCAAAAATGAAAAAAACAGTAGAAGCATGGATAATAAAACATTATGGAAATTGTAAAAATTTAAACTTAGGACTAATAGAAAGTAAATGTAATGAAGAATGTAGAAAACTAGAAAAAAAGAAAACAGCAAAATATTTAGGCTTAACAATTGATGAATTTTGGAATTTTAAAGAACACATAATTGGAATTATAAAAAAATTAAGACAATTGATACCAAAATTATAAAAATTAAATAATATATTAAATACAAAACAAAACAAAACTGATATACGGAGATGGATAAAGAGTATACTAAGCTATGGAATAGAAATTTATGGTAATACATCAGAATATATTATAGGAAGATTACAGGAAGTACAAAATAAATTAACTACAGTACTGTTTGAAAAAAAAGATAAAAGATTTAAAAAAACCATTGAACTATACAAAGAGTGTGAAATATTAAAAATAAAGCAAATTTACAAATATATAATACAACAAAAAATTATTACAGCAATGCATTCAAAGTAACCACAAAACATTTAGATAAAATAAGAGTAGGAAAACGGAGATATGAGATGCCAAGCTGAAATAATGCATATGGAAAAAGACGAAAAAAGTATTACATACCACAATTATTTAATGAACTGGCAGAAAATATGTTAACATATATAAATATGCAAGAACTAAGGATACATTAAAAAAAATACCTCATGATAAATCAGTTAAATACATATTACAAGTACAGTGAGAAGTGCCGATAATTTATGAATAAGTTATAAACGTAAAGTAATTTATATTTGTGTGATATTTAGTGTATGTATAATGTGTATGTGTAATTTATGGTTATTATTAATCACACCTGAATAAGATGTTGTAAAATCTCACACAAGCCTTCTATAAGCTTCGAGAATTGCTTGCAATAAAAGAAATTATTATTATTATTATTATTGCATACGCAACCATATTTAAATGACATACAACGTATTTCAACCTATTATCTGGCCGTCATTAAATACAGTAGCTTATTATCTGATGCCTCATTTTTTAATTCGATGTGTCACACGTCGAATTAATGTGGTTGTGCCGAAAAAAGGGCTAAAGGCAAATCGGTTCAGCTACATTTGTTCAATTCTGATCCGACAAATTGCAAGTATGTCGGTGGGTGAGTTTCAGTGTAAAATATCAAAACACTAGGGATTTCACAGATTTACTAATTAGAGAAAAAAAAGTGCTAACCTCTAACAAGGTCTTCCAACGTGAAACCGTCGTCCATAGTACACACAATGTTGGGACGTCAGCGTTACACGTGTGCTCTTCGCAAATTTGAGTGAAAAACGGCAGTGGCGGTGTTGAAAAAGTTCGGTGAAATGTGGGTCGAGGTTCGGTTAGAGACTAAACTCAGAAACACACGGAAAACTTCGGAATCGTTTGGGTTTGTGACGTCATTGCCGACTTTTTATATTCATTAAAACGAACCAATTAATACTATGATGTAATACTGTATTTTATCATAATATTAATTTGCATTACAGACAAATTTAATTATTTACGGCGTCATTATAAGAAATTTCGTTTTCGACGATGATAAGCATACATTAATTCGTGTCGCAATACCAAATTGTCATGTGGGGGAGGGGGGGGGGGTTTGGAGGCGAAACTGCGCTGTACTTATGGCAGGCGGCCGGGACAGAGGGTGAATAAACAGCGCCAACTGTTATGAACTACAGGAGATAATCTACATATACTTGTTTTGTAGGAGTACAGCAGAGCAGGATGGAAGAAGTACATCTAGCAAAGGTACGTCGTATGGATGAACAATTTTTGGTGTTAAAAAAACATGATTTGAAAAGTGCAACTCTAGACTGAGTAAGTCGGTGCCCAGTAGTAGCAGCATTTGTTTCGCCTTAAATACTGCTGAATTGCGTGTATGACTGGCGTGCACGCAGGGGGGGGGGAGTATTTTTGCCTTTTTATTTAAACAAAAACTCGTTATAAAACTCAAACTCAAATATAAAACTGGATTTGCAGTGAATCCAGCATATAACAAAACCTAAGCAGCTAAGCTGAAACAAAAGCTTAGCTACATGCCTGAAATTGTGGTGTGACATTTTCGTGTGATATTTTATCGTCGGCTAATACACAAAAAAAAAGAGTAAATAAATTTAAAGTAATCAGCCTTACGTATCATCAGTGCAGTACGATCCCCATCTCCCACCCCACCCCCCTATTGTAATGCTGGATTTACTGCAAAGTAAAGTATTCGCAGATTTAAAAAAGTGTTAAAATGTTACAGACTGGTGGAAGCTGTAAAGCAACGAAACTTTCAGGGTTTTTTTTTGTAACAAACATAATAGTGTCAGATAAGAACTCCTTATCTGGTCATATCTTACATGATAGCATGATCGCTCATTTGCCGGATTGCAGTAGCAAAAGTTAGACTTTTTTTTATATGTGATGTGGAATATGTATACTTTTCAGTGCACCACACATTCAGAATGTATAGTAGTGTCCTGAGTTTATGCTGCCTTTCCAACTTCATACGTCAATCGTATATTAATTTTCTATCCTCCTTCAGCATCTCTGTACTAAACAACACGTCGAATTACTGATGCAGTGTTAGTGCGTCCTTGTTTGATGCAGTGTATATCAATATGTTGCCTGTGTTAATGCATTATGGAATCATATGGAACAGACTAATGCCTCCAGTTTAGACCACATTGATGAAGAGTTTATAACAGTCATAGTAGAATAGTTTTCACAGTACATTCACTCGCAATATTCGATAGTCGAAAAGACCAGTCATCGAATCACTGCACTGCTCATTGCTCCAGAACAGACCCGTGTAATATGTTATAGTATATTACCAGATCTATCATACATTTCCTGGTTCATTACATCTACCTGTCAGCACATTGAATACCTGGATAACTGGATGCTATCTCGCATTGGCATTTAATGCGACTCCTGACGTTAATGATGAAGATAGGTCAAATTTGGACGAAAATTTGACATTCTTATTAAAAAGGAATTGTTGCTTTCATCTAACCTGTGCCTAACATCCCAAGCCATAATTCAACTGCACTTGGCAACCAGCTTTTTACCAATGGTATTCATCCTTTCATAACACACATAACAAAGAGCTACTATTCGAACAAACCTGAATTAGAAGCTTTGCTTTGCTTGTCTTTATATAATTTTTTGGTGCAAACAAAACAATAATTTTCATTGGCTCAGTATCTTTAGGTGGTAACAGCCCCATTTCTGGAATAACTTTGAAATCTAGGTCACTTTTTGGCATAAAGATGGTTTGGTACGCCATTGGTCTCCTGTAAATAACAGACAAACAACAGATGATAACAAATGTAAAGGATCAGTTCTATACAAAAAATATTTTACTGTGTATATTAAGTCTTGAAGGGGCTTGTTACATTTAGACTATGAAAGTAGATGTTGCAAATGCCATTTTTATTTGGGAAGCTAATAAAATGTAATTTGGTGTTTGGTTTCACCCCCAGACTGGGGTTTCTAGAGACAGATAAATTCAGTCAATGCATCTTGTTCTCGTACCAACTTGGCTTATCCCTCGCATTCATAACGACGGTTATATACTAAGACAGCGGACGGGAGACTCGTGTATGCTGCGTGTGCTCATGCATCGCTGCCTCTAGGGGAGCTCACTGTACAAAGACAGCCGTCCTAGCAAGGAGGATCAGGAGCAAAATATTTAGTAAAACATGTTAATCTACTTACAAATATGGACGAGTCTCATTTTTATCATTTATTCTGTGAACATAAATACCCAGTGAGATACATGTACAGGTCAAATTCTGTTACAACGAACTTCATGGGAGGTTCCCAAAAAATTTCGTTCTGCAGAAAATCCCCCCCCCCCCCCAGGGAAAAATTCAATATTTTTTAAATTTACCTAACTATTCTTTTAAATAATATGGTTGCTGGACTTAGTAATAAGCTATGCAGGACTGTACAGTATGATTGCTGTCGTTTATCATTAAAAATATAGTTTAATGTTAACAAGAATTCTAGCTGTTAATAAACCAGCCAAACGGCATGCACGGGAGAAATAAAGGGAAAAACCTTCATTGTTATTTAATATGCTAATAACTTCTTTTTTTTCTATTTTCACAATAACCAATCAGTGAAGGAGCCGAATACGATTAAAATATTTCATTAATAATAATAAAATATTAAAAACTAAAATGGTAAATTAGGCCTAGGCTATACAAAAAAAAATTCAGCCCTGTTGACGAACAGTGTTGGTTGATGTTCCGGTAAATGTCAGTCTGCAGGCAGTAAATTTTGCAGTAGGCCTAATTATAAACGTTTTTATTAACTTAATTAGTATTTTTGTTGGGTGAAATATGAAGTGAAAGTTGATGTGAAATTATTTGTGTTTGATAAAAGCAGTGCTTGGTTTAAGCAATCGCGACGCATTAACCATGTAATGTACGGCCACCTTCTTGTCATGCTTGTTACCTGGGAATACCACGGAAATCCTCTTTCCTGCCGCCATCAATATGTACACCACATGAATTTCAACGTCGCCACATTATTCCTCCAATAAACTGTTCCGTTTCAAAAGTCTTTGGCGCCTCCTTTAGTATTGCGAGCCCGGATTGGTTGATTCGTGGCATGCGACTGTTGAACACGAAGAGGCTATTCATTAAGTGACATCATGCAAAGCGAGACAAGGTCGTCTCCATCGAACTATTGTGCCCGTACCCTTTGTTAACGACTGGCTACGAGGCCACAATCGTGGCCCACGACAGACTGGAAATGCTATTGACGATTGTCAATGTATGAGGATACAAAACAACTTTCAACTACTTACGGTTACGCGTTTCCAAGAGTGCTTATTACTTTCACTGTGGCCATTCGTTGTAATGAACACTAGTACACAATTACGTACTACTTTAAAAAACAGTTTAATTGTACTGGTTTTTCATAATAATGAATTTCGTTGTGATTAGATCTATTTAATACTGTTAGAGTACACAATTAAAGAGAGCAAGCCAAAGTTTCAACGAGAGTTAAATACAGATGCAAATTAATTTACGTTGCCTTTTGGACTTGTATGTCAGACTGCCTGAGCAGGGAATCAAACCCACAATCTTTGAAAAAGGCCGAGGTCCTACCGTTGAGCAGCATTAAGCAGTCAGTATGGCTCAGCGGTGGCCCTTGGCCTTTGGTTTTAAAGGGCGTGGGTCCGATTCCCCGCTCAGGCATTCTGACATACAAGTCCGAAAGGCAATATAAGTAGGTTTGCATCTGTATTTATTAGAGTAGGCAATTCGCCGGAACCATAGAATATTTTCATTAAACTGAAATTTTCGTTATAACGGACTTCACTAAATGGAATTTGAACTGTATTTTTTGAAGATGACCACTTTTAACCAGGCCCTGAAATGAACCTTCAACCTCCAAAATGACCAAAACTAAGCAAACATGTAACCAAAAACCAATTCAGAAAACTAGGGCATAGAAACTTACTCGGAAGGACTGCAAAGCGAGATTACATATTTATTTTCACGTGGGTCCATGTCCACAGCTTTGATTACAATGGAGTCCTCCGGATCAGGTTCTGTCGAAATCAACTGCATTGGAAGTTTCCAAACTCCTCCAGCAGAACTTCGAACCAAGAAAACGACATGTGCTCTGCAACAAACCGTGAACATTCCATACATTAGGCCAAAATGTCTCTTCAAACGAAATGCCGATGGTACGGCACAAATACTTTGGTTGATGTTCATTATAAAACAACTTTCAGTCAAAACGCAGCACCAAAACTGTCCAAGTTACCAGCCAAACCTTGCAAAATTTTGCAAACCTTGCCAAACTTGCAAATTTTCGGCAACCTTTCTAGTTGTCTTCTTAAGGCCACAGCCCAAGAGACTTCACATTTCTACTCTATAATGGACTTTTAGCATTCAAACTTCCCTCCACTACACAGTTGGCCTTGATTTTGCTAGCCTGTTGTTGTTGGCGCTACTCACATCCATTGTTGTGCTAACGTTGGAGTCATCGTCTCCCACAACAGGGGCCTTGGGAAGAAAACTTTGCCATTTAGCCTCCAGTTTTCTCTCAAATTTGGTGTCATCATACTTTCAATCTGTAAGCTGGCTCCTGGATATTCATTAGTTGAACTGCCTGCTCTCTGCAATGATGTATAGCCACTGATTCCAAAGCTCAGAGGTGTGCTTCCTTCCTTGTGTCTGACTTGAGCATGACCTTCATTTGCTCCCAATAATTGATGTTAGCCTGGTTCTCAAACAATGCATGGCTACCCCATTCTTTCTATCTTCCTACTCAGTTACTTTCATATGTTCTTTGATTCTCACACAAATTCGTCTTTTTGTTTCCCCTATATACCCTTGCGGGCAGTCGCTGCAGGGGATCCGTACTCCGTTGGTGTTGGGGAGTCTTTTAAAAACCAATTCTTCTTCTTCTTCCCTTCCATCACCATTCCTGTCGTTTTCAACTTCTTCTTGTTCTTGAGGTGCGCTTGCCAGATCTTTTTCTTGTTCATTCATTTTCCTCTTTGACCTAGTCTTGTACCGGTGTTCATCTGCAGCCATGGCGTCGGTCATTGCGTCTGCTTCTTTCCTTACCCTGTTCTTCCCTTCTTGCTCGACCGTCCTCGTACCTTCACTCCCTTTCACAGTTTCTACATTCTCATCATTAGCTAGTCCCTCTTTTTCCCTCATAATTTTGCCTCCCAGGAGTTTCCGGATGTTCTTCTCATTACGAAAGAAGCAGGAGACTCCCACCTTCGTAAGTGCTCTTCTGACTTTCGCTCCACCTTTAGGCATGTAGGTAACTACCTCCACAGGTCCTTCATTCTTTGGGTCTTTTTGGTTCTTCCTGCTTAAGGGGCTTTTCTAGGCTTTTGCTTTCTTGATGGTGTGGAAGTGTGAAGTCTCTTGGGCTGTGGTAAGAAGACAACTAGAAAGGTTGCCGAAAATTTGCAAGTTTGGCAAGGTTGGCACAGTTTTGCAAGGTTTTGCTGGTAATTTGGACAGTTTTTGGTGCTGCGTCTTGATTGTAAGTTGTTTTAAAATGTCACTTTCCCAGCCTAGGCCATGTGAAGTAAATCATTCACTTCCTCCATCCTTACTCCTCATCATTACCTTGGACAAGTGCCTCCCACGCATGCTAAGGTGTTCACACAGTTGTGCGCACACGACAAGCAAATTGCTTGTTATGTAGCTGGACGGCTGCTCCATGTATCCGAAGTTTAAGTAACAATGGTCTGATACAAGCTTGGATATAGGTTTGTAATAAACCAAGAATGAACCCAAGCTATACAGAGCAGTTCATATTTTCGGGAAAGTGTTCATGGGAAACAACATCCCTTGCTAAACTTCTACGGATAATGTGCACCAAAAGTAGACAGTTTATCTGCAGATTTTTTTTAGGTAATTCTTTTGAAGATTATCAGTGATTTTTCTGAAGTTTTCCTACAAGTTTTCTGCAGTTTATCTACAATTTTTCTGCAGTGTGTGTCAGAATATACACGTACTCAGATGAACTGCCCGGGCTAGCAGAGCGTGCGTTCCGATACCCACGGCCACTGCTAAGCATTTAATACCCCGTAGCAGTTACAGAGTCAATTATCAGACAGCCCAACACAAGAGATCAAATAGATCGTTTTGGATGAGTGGTTAAACTCAGACAGTTCTAGTAACTTTCTGACATCTTTTATTCACCATCATGATATATCAGGAATATCGTGGAGCATTAAAGAAGCCCAGTCCGTTAATGTGTCATCCCCCTTCAGGTAACACAAAGTTCGATTGTAAAAGTTAACGTTTACCTCGTCCCGTCGCCACGTCCGCTTTGACCATTCACAATGCGTAACATCAAAATACACGAAAGTCATTCATGCTTCGTATCAGCAGACGAGAATAGAATCAGGTGAAACTTTGACCATCCTCGATCTAGTCCTGAGATGGCCAAAAGTTCTAAGTAGTCATTGTCCTAACTGAACGTTATAAGCCTACAAAATGGTGGCTTCAACATGCGACCATCTCAGTTCAAGGGAAAAAAGTTAAGAAGAAAAAATGGTGGAAGGTGGATGACGAAACATAGAAGCTCGCTAAGGGTCTACAATAAGTATTACAATTCTCAAGCTTTACGATACAATGCTGCGCTTCACCAGAGTGAATTGTTGACTTCTCGATTGTTACACAAACTCGATTGTTATGCTATCTAAGGTCTAGACACACACTCGTCTTTACTTAATTAACACAACCAACAACATTTGCCAACGCTGCTGGAGCTCCCTCCAACCACACAACCAAGATGAGGGAGGAAATAATGGAGAGGAAGGGACACAGCGAATATTCCTCCCACAGTTTGTATTTAAAAAAATCTGCATAAAATCTACACATCAAACTTCATATTGTCTACAGGATTTTTAGAGGTAATTTGGGAAATTTCAGAAACTGAAAAGCTTAAAAATCCATAAAACAGACATTTCATCTTGTTATACTCTTGTTCATAGCAGTTACACTTACAAGAGTGTTCTAATTTTCACATACTATAGCGGGACAACTAACACAACCTGTTTTACTTACGTATACTTGCAATAATCCGTGATCACTTTCCTACAAGTATTACAGACATGAAACAAGAAAAAGAACAAAAGAAGCCCCCTCAGAAAACAGAACAGCCACTAGTTGTAAAAGAAAAGTGTAATCTACTCACAGCTCTTAAAATGATTGCCAAAGTTGTTCTTAAAATTGTTAACACTCGATGACATGACCACAAATTCTGGTAAACTGTTCCAGATGAAAACCACACACGCAAAAAACGTTTGACGTGCCCACTAATGAGCATGGTAAGAGTGGGCAAACAGCGTAAATCTAGACTTGAGCTATTCTCCTCCAAAACCCATGCAAAGAATTTTGAAGAGAGTAACAGCCCCACCTCTCGATTAACTCCAACACAAAGGTGGAACCTTACGTTTATGCAACTGTTGTTCATACGACATCCAACAAGCTTCTTGGTAAAACGACGTTGAATCTGTTCCAGTACTCGAAGATGCTTAATGTGATACAGCCTCCAAAGGTCAATTGCATATTCAAGGATGGGATGAACCAAAGCCAGATAAAGTTTGAGAAACACCCCTTCTGCCTAGAGGAAATTGTCTTAGCAATGATCGCTGACACTACATTAGCTTTACCAATAGTTCTTGCCACATGTGCAGCAAACTGCTGCGTGTCATCCACAAGCGCCCAGAGGTCCATCACTTGTAAAAGGGTAGGCAAGGGTTTAGTACTTCACCAGTAAGGCTTGCCCGTATTGTAAAAACCCAATATACTATACATAATTTTCTTTTCTCTTCATTATGGGTTTATACATACATTATGTGGATTCATAAAATACAGTTAGTCCTTAGGGTTATTGACAAACATCTATTTCCTTTCAGAGTATTATTACCAATTGATTGTATAAAATAATCCTTTAATTGGAATAATTTCACCTACAAAATTGAGTTCACCGAAACTGTAGATAATCTGCAGATAATTCGTAAATAATCAAGTTTGATGCAACATGTAACATTAAATTACAATCCTCAGCATGTAGTTCCACTTTTTGTGGTTATTTCTTTGCCGATAGAGTTACATGCTGAAGTATAATGTGACACATAAATTTTGTTGCTGTATAGGAAAAAAATTGAATTATTGCACTAAATGTAAAATACAGGGAGGTCCATAAAAAACTGACGACCCAACATTTTTCAAGTCCAACTTTTCTAGTTAGCACCCCTCAGCACCAGGAGAGATAGAAATCGTCCCGTTTCATTGATTTGATTTCTATCCTCTCCTGGTTCTAATTAAAAAAGTTTGACTTAGAAATGTTGGGTCGTCAGTTTTTGTGGGCCACCCTGTAGGCACATAATCGGCAGATCTGAGTAAAAAGTCTAAATTACAGTAAATCTGCAGATTAGCTGGAAACGATAAGATAAACTGCAGTTCTGATCTCTCCTAAATAGTGTGCAGTAAATATGCATACTTGCTGGAAACATTCAAAGAAAATTGCAGAAAACTGCATTTCTGATTGAAGCCAAATGATTAATTTTAAGTCATTGAACATATTTTGTGTAGTCTGTGCCACTTTTCTTTAGTTTGAATTAGTGCCGAGACCAGGTGATTCAAATTGGGCAACACACATAAGTCCAAGCAAGAATATATACAGGGTGGTCCACAATAAACTAGCGACCCAAAATTTTCTAAGTCCAACTTTTCTAGTTAACACCTCTCAGAACCAAGATAGGACAGAAATCAAATCGAATGAGACTGGTAGATTTATGTTCTCTCCTGGTTCTGAGGGGTGCTAACTAGAAAAGTTGGACTTAGAACATTTCGGGTCGTCAGTTTTTCGTGGACCACCCTGTAGAGAGGACTTGAAAAAAATTTGGATTAAAAAAAATTTTCTTTCTGAAAAGTGAAGTTTTTAATTATTTTCTCCATGAAAATAATCGCTGAAAAGTTTCGACTACAAACACATTTTGTACTAATAAATTGCAGCAGATCTGCAGATCAAAATATTGCTTTCACAGCAACTATAGATTTTCTGCAGCCTTCATTAACAGATGAAGTTAATTTGCAGATCATCTGCAGTGCTATACATCATTTAATTTTAGTTTGCCTTCGTAAAATCTGCAGATTTCCTGCAGTTATCTGCAGATTATCTGTAGTTCTTTACAAGCAGTTATTTTAATTTGCAGGTTATTTGCAGACTTTGAACTTATAAAATAGTTTGGATACGTAATCTGCAGTAAAGCTGCAGATCAAAATATTGCCTTCACAAATATCTGCAGATTATCTGCAGTTCTACATAAAACTTGATTTTAGTTTGCAGATTATTTGCAGACTTTGAAGATAATCTGTAGATTATCTGAAAAGCTGCAAAAAACTGTAAATTATCTGTAGAAATTTGTAGCAGGGCCGTGGCACCGAACAGGGTCATGAACTCTGAACCCTTAGGTTAAAACAGTCCAGAGTTTGTGTTCCCGTTCCAGCACCACATTACGCTGTTGCCTCTCATGGTAAATAAACGGCTCCAAATATATGGAGTAGCCAATTGAATCGTGTCAGGCCGCATACTCAAACCGCTTGCGAGTCACGTGCATACAACTGCGTGATAACTGCGAATACCTGAAGGTACTTTCCCGAGGAGAAAGAGCAAGGAACGGGGAAAGTTACCTAGCTACTTAATACATAAAGCCGTGAAATACGGCAACCGTAAATTCTTGGTAAACACCGTATTACATTTCAACAAGGACGGTATACTCCTAAGTCATCTAGCTGGTGTGCTCCTGTCACCTTAGACAGGTGGTAGTAATATCTTCTAATTATTGAGAGCACATTGAAGACTTTACCTCCAAGGGGCTGTCACGCACAGTGACCCACAACGAGGAGGGCTAGAAAGGTGATTACTGCATCAAAATAAGGGGTGCTGCAAGGGATGCAGAAATCCCAAGCAACAACAAAAGCAAGTAACAAAATGTGTTAAACTGAATGCTGCAGTGCTGAAATTGTTGTACTAAGACCTCGTATGATACCAATTGGTGTATCAGCATTCAGCCTAACTAAAAGAATTTATTCCTAACACTGTTATTATAATAATATGCATAAATTAATATTTATATGAGAAATACTTGAGCTTATATTAAACTGCATATTTTATACAGTTTAATAATATATTGGCATATATATTATTGGCATTTTTAATTTAAAGAAATGGCATAAATCAACGCAATATTTATCACGGCAAATATCGCCTAAATAGTAAACACATAAATGGAGCCTTTAGGTCTGGAAGAGAAGTCGTTGCAATTAAATAAATAACGAACTCTAGACAAGCTTTCAGGTTAAAGGTTGACACGAATAGTAGGAAGACTACTTAAAAGGCATCTTTAGCTCAGGTTTTCAGTAATTCTATTCAGTTGGAAGGTTTTACGAGAAAAACAATTCTCAAATCAAATCGAGCAGAGGTTCTCGTGAACAAACTAGGCAATTATTTTAAGAAGTTAAGATTCAGAGAAACATAGCCAAGAGTATATTAGCAGAATGAAATAGCGGAGCACTCTCCCTTGTGACCTTTGGCTTCATCTCGATTAGTGCTCTTGTGTGTTGCGATCTGCTGTGGGTTCTCTGGGTTAGCGAGCGACTCGTCTTCAAGGCGAGACAGCGAGCAGGTTCTGCTATTAAGTATTTTTGCGTGATCTTGAAATTCAATATTTATTATTATGAATCGTAGCATTCAGGAATCAATTATTCATATCAATTATTATTATAATTTATAGAATCATACATTCATAGTTAGCATAAATCTTTGGTACCGCTAGTGCTTAATTAGTGAACATTGTTAGTTATTAACGAGTGGAAATTACTCGTGAGTTGGAAATTACTCGTGAATATAATAATCATTAAGTGTCAACCTAGTACCTCGGCTTAATATAATACGCCTGGCAATCCAGTATTGGTTTACTAGAACATTTATTGCTAGCTAAGTTCAGATTTGACTGCTATAGCCTGTAAAGTTGCCATCTCTTGTTTGCCGGCTTGTTCGTAATTACCTGATGACTGTAATTAGGGCTACTTACGTCATTCTATTCGAACTCTCTAAAGATACATTTGCAAGAGATGGAAGCTGGTCTTTGACGACATTTACTATAACGTGCGTGACACGTGTGTCCTTTCGTGAAAGTGTTTCTATATTTTGGCGGGAAAGAGCCCTTAAAAGAAGCTGGTTTGGCACCAAATGAAGTCATTCCCAACAAGCACGCAACAAGGACAGAACTTTTTGCACAAACTGTCTTGTTGGACAATTTCTTGATTCATGTGCGGATTGTTAAAATGTTGATTTTTGTAAATTTTGTAATGTCGAAGGATGAAGTAAAGAAGTTTTGCATTTAACAAGTCTGCTGTGAACCCTTGATATTTCATTGGTGGCAGCGGTTTGGTCGGATTTCCACAGCCAGGATACTGCATCAATAGGACTTTCACGTTAAAGGGACACAGCTGCATCGAAAGTCGGCGGTCAGGTCAACTTAGATGGCAGTAGTGAGCTTCTCCAACTCAGTGGGTTCACTTTCCATTGCAGAATTTCAACTTTGGCGGCAACCAGCATGGGGGAAGATTAAAGGGGCTTCCTGCTGTTCAAGAAAGACGAGTCAAGAGACGGAAAAGCTGAGCTGGCAGACAAGATTGCGACTAGACGAGGGAAGGAGAACATTCCAGCGAGAGTGGGCGGTAATGCTGCACTTCGTCGTGTGAGAAGGAAAATTTCGGCAAATTCCGGTAAAGGAAGAAGCGAAATAGAGTTTGAAGTCATCGTCAATGCAAGCCTGTGTTCGTCAGTTTAGATGTAGCAGTCGTCTTGACAGCGTTTCCACAACACGGCAACAGGTGATTTGTGGCAAACTTTCTTACACCTTGGTATTAGGGCGTTTGGGGAAAAAAGTATTGTTTAAAGCCTGCGGGAACTGTTGTGCATGTTGGTGCTATTTTTTTTTAGGTAATTAAGTAATTTTACAATGGAGTTGCTTAGTGGTAAAACTGTGGTTGATTTGAAAGCTGTGTGCGAGGAATTAGGCGAGGAATTAGGAAAAAAGTGAAATTCTGGCTATGCTTAAAAGGTGGGTTGAAGGGAGGAACTTTGTTGGTTGAAGATCTCGCAGAAGCAGTTAAAACTGTAGAGGAGGCTAAAAGGGTAATAAATGAAGAAAAGGTGAGGGAGTTAAAAGAAAAACAGAAAATGAAAGAGGGAGTTACGGGAAAATGAAAGGCAAATTGTAGAGGCTGAATTAGAGAGGAAAAGGTTAAGTGTAAGAAAAGAAGAATTAGCAAGAGAAAATGCTTTAAGGAAGAAGGAGGACGAATTATCAAGGGAAAGACTAGCAATGGAAAAAGAACTAAGGGAGAGAGAGGACGCATTAGCAAGGGGAAATTAGCAACGGAAAAAGAATTAAAGGAAAGGGAGGAAGAATTTGAGAGGGAGAAATTAGTTAGGCAGGCTGAGCTTGAGAAAGAAAAACTTGTTTTGCAAGAACAATTTGAAAGTGACAATTTTGCAAGGGAGGCAGAGGTAGAACGGGAAAGGTCAGCTAAGCAAGCTGAGCTAGAAAATTAAAAAATTGCTAGGCAGGCAGAGATCGAAAGAGAATGATTGGATAGAAATGAGGAACTTGAAAGAGAGAGGGGGGAACGGTAAGATAGATTAACGAGGGAGAAACATGAGCATGAGCTACGTATTAGCGAAAACAGGGGCCAATAAAACGAGCCTCTCCATTCATTTTTTCCTGGCGAAAATGCTAGGCAGCATAATAATGAAGTGCAGGCAAGAGAGTTGTCCTTTACGAAAGAACAATTAAAGGTAAAAACATAGTCTGTACAACAAGAAAAACGTTACGACATGTTGAAGTTGTGCCAACCCTTCGGGGAGAAGGAAGACAACATATTGGTTTTCTTGTCGATTTTCACTAGAATTTGTGGGCCTTTCAGATAGAATGGCCTTTCAGATTGTTTTCTTTGTTAACTGGGAAAGCGCAGGAAACACTCATGCATCTTTCTGATGAAGACTGCAAAGTTTGATTTGTGTGTGAAAGCTCTTAAAGTAAGATTTAATGTTACAGAGCAGTGTTTACATAACCAGTTTCGATCAGCTCGAAAAACTGATAAACAAACGTACTTAGATTTTGCTCACACTTTGACAACACTGGGTACTGAATGGGTTAAGGAACTAGAATGTGGAGATTCTTTCCAAAAATTGTTCCAGCAGCTATTAATAGAGGATTTTTTGAATAAGGTACCAAGTCCAATAAGGGTATGGCTTATTGATAACGGTAAACAAGAATCTGTTTTGAACTTAGCTTCGCTTGCACACGATTATTGCGCTAATCGCCAAGAAGAAGTTCTAAGACAGGGGAGTGGGTCCGACAATGGAAATGGGGATCCACAGGGCAGAAATCATTACCGTGTAGGAGGTAACAATGGTAATAATGGTAATAATGGTTATGGCAGGTATCAGAATGGTAATGGTTATCAAGGTAGTCAAGGTAACAGAAACAAAAGGGGGAGTGGTAATTCGCAAAATGGTGGAGGCAACCAAGGGAATGGTACTAGTAACAATGGGAACAGTAACAGTGGTAATAGTAATGGCAACAATAGCAATTGTGGTAATAGAAATGTTCAGGTAATAATGGTACGAGCAATGGTACCCAAGCTTCGGCTAACAATGAGCAAGCAAGGCTGCAAGCTAAAGACAATAATCAATCGAGTAGGAGAGCGCCTTTAAAGGCAGACGAGCCACGTAAGTGTTATATTTGTAGCTCGATCTCGCATTTGAAAAGGGACTGTCCCAACAATAGTATCAAAGCCTCAGTGGCAAATGTATGTATTCAATTGCCTATTGTACACAGTGGAAAGGAGGTTAGCTCTTTTAAAGGTAAAAGTGGTACACAGTCAATGGAAAGCCAGTTATGTAAGAAATGCACAATTAATGAAAAGCCTGGTAGTTACTTGCTGGACACAGGTGCCTTTATGGATGTGGTTTCAACTAAAATAGTAGAGCATAGTTCGTTCGCAGGGAAACGAGTCGTTTTGTCATCAGTCATAAGTAAAAACGTGACTGAGTTTCCTGTGGCAAAGGTAGAATTTGCTACAGAGGATGGCTACATTATGCTGGAATGCAGCGTGTCGCTATATTTCAAGGACGAAATGTACGACTTTCTGCTTAGCCAAAAGTCTTTCGAAAAGTTAAAGAAAATCGCAACAAAGGTAAACAAAACAGTGAATGCGATAACTAGGTCGAAAACAGCTATCAATAGAAAGAAAGGTAACGAAAAGCAGGCTGTAGATCAGTTTATTGATGGTGATGTATTGGATAGTCTTTTTAAAGTGGAAGATGAGGAAATGGAGGAAAGTGTTAGAAATGTTGCAAGTGAAAATAAGGTTTGCTGAAAGCAGTGAAAGTAGTGTCAAGGTCAACGATAATGGGCTTGCACAAAAGGATACAGTTGATCAGTCACAACACGTTTTAGCCAATAAACAAGCTAGTGTTGTGGCCGACTCTGTAAAGGGTAAGGAAAAGAGTAAAAAAGTTGCAAGGAAAGAAAATTTAGGTATGTTGACAGCAGGATTTCAAAACTTTTTAGCTGTTAAAGCTGAAGTTTTAAAGCAAGGGCCTTAAAGCAAGTGCTTCATCCTGGGTTGGAGGGATGTCGATTGGCGGCTGACATTGAAGGTACATCTTTTTATTGGCAGGGTGATGTCTTATGTAGGAAATGGTCGGCAGCAAATGGCACTAAAATGTGTGACCAGGTAGTGGTACCGAAAATGCTTACAGAGCAACTGGTAAGGATGGCGCATGCTAATGCCTATTTTGAGCACATGGCCACGAAAAAGACCATTGCCAGGTTGCAAGAAGTATTTTATTGGCCAGGAATGTGTGCACAAGTTAAGGATTGGATAAAGCGGTGTGAAATCTCTCAGAAAAATGGAAAAGGCTTGAGGAAGGGCAAGGAGGAGATGATTTTGGTTCAGGTGGTGGAAGAGCCTTTTCTTAATATGGTAATCGATTTTGTCGGGCCTTTCAAAGTGACATCCAAAGGAAATAAGTATGTCTTAAGGGTTTTAGATATGGCGACCACGAATCCTGAAGCAGTGGCTGTCAGGGAGACTAACTCAAACACGGTAGTAAATGAGTTGTTGGCTATTTTTTCAAGGATGGGGTTCCCAGCCAAACTCCAATCGGATCTTGGAAAACTGTTCGTTTCTGAGCTGACAACTTGTTTCTTGGAAAGGTGTGGCCTTATAAATAGTACTCCTTATCATCCTCAGTCTCAGGCTGTGGAAAGGATGCACACGACAATGACGGACATAATCAGGCTTTAGTTTTAGAGTATCCTGATGAATGGTACGATGCCTTAGCGCCAGCCATGTTTGCAATTAGGTCTACTCCTTGTGAGACGACAAACTTCACTCCTGCGGAGTTACTTTATAGGAAGAATGTGAGGACGCCACTCACACTCATAAGGGAGAAATGGCTGGGGAAGGAGTGCAAGTTAGTTTTGGTGGTAGACTATGTAATTGAGCGCTTGAATGACTGGGAACAAGCAAAGGAGTTGGCTAAAACAGCAACTATGGCGGCTCAACAAAGAAATAAAGTCTATTATCACAAGCAAGCCATAACAAGACATTACGAGGCTGGAAGTAAGGTACTAGTATTAAAAATGGATAGGAAAAACAAGTTAGAGGCGTTTTCGAAGGGTCCGTATGAAGTGTTGGAAAAGGTAGGTACAATTAATTACAAGCTAAAGATAGGTAAGAAAGGTGATAAGGTAAAGCTGTACCGTGCAAATTTGATGAAGCCCTTTTTTGCTGAGGTTACTACCAGCAACGAGGCAGGGGTGAAGACATGGTTGTAAAGGGATAGGACAGAGTAAAAGGTTTGGAGTTGCAAACGCATACTTGGGATACAGGAGGAAAGTTGGGTTTTTTTACTGGTAGACAGGTAATTGAGCCAGGAACCACTGATTTGGTCGAATTTGATATCGAAACGTATTGGGAAGTCACGGTGCAAAAGCAGTTGCATCGTTACTCCCCAAAACAAAAGGAGCTTTATTGAAACAGAGATAAACAGAATGTTGGCTTTAGGTGTTTTTTGTGAAGGAAAGAGCAGCAATGCGTCTCCGATTTTGATTGTGGTGGAGGAAGGAAAGGTACCCGGGCCAGTGGCGGACTATAGAGAATTGAACGCAGGCACGAAGTTGAAAGGTACCCAATTCCAAATGTTGAGGAAATGGTGGAATGGGTGGCGGCTGCCAACAGTGTTTCGGTATTCGATTTGGTCAGGGGGTTTTGGCAAATACCAAACTCGCCTAGAGCCATCAAGTTGACGGCTATTAATATCCATTTAGGGGTCTTTGAATACCTAAAAATGAATGTGGGCCTTGTGAATGCAACGTTTTACTTTCAGCGTCTAATGACAGAGGT
>JAHWFP010229335.1:0-16579 GCA_023313725.1 Lithobius niger
TGGGCCGTTCCCGATTGCCGAACTTCGATCTTTACAGATTTTTTACAATATCGGTAGAAATCGGGATCGGTAGATAAAACCCAGAAGGATCGGTAATAAACCAAATCGAAGATATTTTCACCTGTCGTCGACCGAATTAGACGTTTGAATACACCATTTTGATGGTTACTTCATTAGCTCTCCATTGGTCCAAACCCCAAGTAGCTGTCTCTTACTGTTTAGAAGGTACAAGGCAAAATGTTAAATTTTATTGGGGGTTTTTGTGTTTTAAAATTATTTTTACGTATGCAATGTTATTTAAAAATCAGTTATTTTTTTTTAATAATTACGTATATTTTGCAAGACATACTTCGGTATTTCTTGTAAAGGACATACTTCGGTATTTCAATTTTATATATCATCTCCTTAGCGCATCCATTTTATCACCGTTCTCCAAAGTTCATTAATCGAACTAAAGTCGCTGTATAGGGTGCGGTGTGGTAGTGTGGCAGCCCTTGACCAGAATAGATTCACGGTTTTGGGAGCCCATTTCTTGTGGTTCTTCTTTTTCTGTGCAGTACACTCTGTCTTCATCCGTGCAACCATCCCAGGCGCATTGGTTTGTTCTTACCCTGACAGGTGCCCAAACGTCTCAATTTACCCCTCTTTTTTATACATGCCCCTCTCCTCCAAACCCCCCTCGGTACCCACCCATTCCCCACCTTTTCCTTTCAATAGCCCCTACTTTGAACTAACACGTGCTTCGTTTTACTACTGTTTTGTTCGGGCCTGACCACGATCTAACTTGATCGAATAGAGTGGCTGTTCGTTGTTTTTGTTGGGAGAGTCGAAGGACGAGCGCGATGGCCGGTCGTCCCGTGGCCCAGGGCGGTCGGCAGGGGGGCGTCTCCGGTTCTTGTTGGGAGTTTACGTGACCCCTTGGCTTTTTGCGGGACAAAACAGCGGGGAAGGAAGAAGGCACTAACCGTGTTTATGGCTGGTCCAAGCCGCCATTAAGGACTACGTTTTGGGATGGTAGTCTTTTAGTTGCATTGTTGTTTAGTTAGACTTTCTTCTATTTGTTTTTTCTTTTTTTTTCTGAAACTTCTTAGGTTTTTTTTCAATAAAATTTTTCGCGAAAAGAACTGACTACCGCTTTTAAAAGAAAATGAGTGCTTACAAGCGACGCCATATTGGCTACGTGGCTTGCATCTGGAGAGATAGCTACAAGGTGCACTAGATCAAAATGGAGGGAAAAACAACGCGGATTTCTTAGGCCTAAAAAAAACCTTGTTGTTTTCCCAATCCTTTAGCTTCAAGGTTGTAATCGGAAAAGAAAAGAATCCACTTGCTAAAAATTTCAGCATCTGCCAACAAATCGAATAGAATCGCGAGTTACAGGCTTAAGAAATCCGCTTCTAACAGTATTGACTTCAGTAAGACTTTCTCCCCCCTCCCCATATTTCTCAAGTGCCCCTTGCAGCTAGCACAATTATTGGCCCCAGCATAGAGTTATATACTTTTGTAATATGAAGTTATTCGTTGTTGTCTCTGCTCTATAGACTCTATGGTGGAGCCAGTAACTGGGTTAGCTGCAAGGGGCACTGGAGGGAGAAGGAAGATCGTCTTATTGAAGCCAATGCTATTAGACTGGATTTCTTAAGCCTATAACGCGCGATTTTTGTTGTTGGAGAAAACAACGTTTTTTTAAGCGTACGAAATCCGCTCTCAAAGCTCAAGCGTCCGACGTCCTTAGCTGGCCGACAGTTGTAGCCGTCGGACGCTCGAGCTCTCACAGCCAATAGAGCTATCTCAATCGGCTGCGAGTCGAAATAGAAGAGTGACATCAGTCGGCATTAATTTCTGCGCGTTCCAGCAAAACAATGGCGGTCTCCATGTCGTGTTTTGGTGATGCAATAATTAAATTGTTGTATCGGACGTACATAACGTATTCTTACCGCAGTTCTTGTGTTTACTTATTGTGTAAATGATCTAAAAGTAAAGCATACATGTCAAAATGGATGAATTTGCCCTTTAAGCGTTACGATTTGGAGTCTTAGTCGCATATTATGCTTCCTCTCACAACACGTGTAACTCTAAAATTTCCCTTAAAGGCACATAAATCCCTCCGTTCTGGCCGCTTTACTCTGCGTCATCTACGCTAAAATATAGTTCAAACGACCGCAGCGCGCATTGCTCTAGACACTAGTCATACTCATTTCGGGGCCGCTGCAACGTGACACATCGTACGACCAAGTCGGAAACTTGAGCGAAGGATTAATTATCCTTCCTCCAGGGCCGCGGCTTGCCAGCGATGTGGCGGGAGTTATATACCGCTCGGACCGAGCCGTTTAAAACAAGCCTAATAACATTCACGCGCCACTACTGACATCTGCATCGTACCCTTAGACCAGCAAATGAAAGGTAAATCAGTTTATATAAAACTATTTCCGGTAATGTATCGAGTGAAACTGTTAAAATATACCGGAGGGAGTTATGTGCCTTTAAGGAAACATTTACATAACTATCTTGCCTTTTCCGTAATTTTCTCGCTCACCAGCTTTTTCTTCGATAATGCTATATTCAGCGGTTTATTATCGCCTGTTACGAAGCCTGTTTAAACCATGCGCAATGGCTGTTTGCTGTGACGTCACCATGAGTTAGCCAATGACGAACGAGAACAACGGCTGTTTGGCCTTCTGATTGGACTAGACCAGTCACGTGATGTCCACGTAACAGCAAACAGCCATGGCGCGTGGTATAACTTTCTGCAACGCGAGTAATACCATGGCAACTCTTCGCAAGGAGATGATCTTCTCGTGGCTCGAGGCATGAAGTTCAAAGTATTTTGCATCGTGGCGTTGATGCTATAGCCGCGATGTTTTATTAGCATATAAACAATCCTAATATGGAAAGGGTGCCATGTTGAAAACTGAATTCTCGTTGTAATAGGGTATGTTTTGTAGCCGTGTTTGATCACCGCTAAACCTTTTTCTTTTTTGCAAGAAGAGAACTTGTTGTTTTCTTTGGACACACTTATACAGCATTCTCTGCAGACTATACCACTTGTTTTATAGAAAACTAGTTCTTACCTCTTTTTTTACAGGGACACTTCTGCTGATGTACCCTTTTTTAATAAAAAAAACAACCTAAATCCCTATAAATGTCTCTATAAGGTAAGAACCAGTTTTCTATAAGAAAAATGGTTTAGTCGTCAGAGAATGCTGTATAAACGTGTCCAAAGAAAACAAGAAATCCACCAAGCCAAAAATGAAAATCACGATTCTTGCTCCGGTCCATACTTCCAATGTAACAAATGGAATAGGCCTATTAAAGGGGTATACCTCCCAGCGTCATTTTTCTCGATCCTCCACATCAAGTATACGGCCCCAAAGGTCTATTTACTTACCGTTAGTCTTTCCCTTGCTAAAAGACCGTTTTAAAATATGGCGGCTAGGAGAATTTCTGTTGAAAATTGTTAACTATATTTAAGAACGACCCGTAACTATATGATGCATTGCACGCGTACAATAATCATGACGTTTGATCTCTGTGTGTACATCTACCAATTTTCTAATAATTACCATGAGATCTAAAATCTAATAGACTAATGCGGTAAAAATTAAAATTAATTATTCCAATAGATCGCCGAAGCAAAATTATAAGACACTAGCCTAAAAAATTACAAATTGTGATTTTAAAATACGCGAATCATTCCGGTTTGTGACGACACAATCGTTGACTTGATTCTGTGTCGCGTACTATTCCCAAAGCCAACCGAGACAGCAGCTATGCGAGAAACGCAGCTACCAACCCAGCCGACCTTGGCGCTGTAATTGCTCGGATGACGATCTACGCGTAGCTGTAATTTAGCACGCGGAATGTTATAAGGCAGACCGGGTGTCCCTTTAATTAATGTTGGTATACACGTGTTGAGCAAGTCCAACAAAGCTTAATATATCAAAGCTGAGTGGGAAACATTTCTAGATGGCGGTGGAGCCATAAGCATGGAAATTTCAACGTTAACTTGCGAGACCTGGTCAAACCTTGCAGTAGTACATGGATGCCTTGAAAGCGCGATTACGCACTGACTCGCCTTCGCCTTCTCGCAGCTAGAAACTAGAAATCATCTGAAATTCCAACATGGTGGCGGTTTTAGCACTACCGGCTCGCAATGAAAACAAGTCATTATGGGGGTTGCAGAAGCCACTGGGAAAATCGTTTCGTCAGGAGGAATTCTTGATCTTATTGTTCACGGATAATAAGATTGCAACCATTTATTTAAACGACGTGGGGATTTAGGTAATCCAGGTAGCGTCGTTACCATGGCAACTATACCTTTGCCATCGCGATGAATTTCTAGTTGCGATAATGCATAGGCGAGTCGTCGCGTAAACGCGCCCTTACCCAATTTCTGGCTAGTTTGGTTCAGGAGGAATAACAGTTAGCTGTAATATGGAAACAAATTGCACGTTTTTTGCCAAAACCATCGTTGTGAGGGACAGTTTCCATTTTTGTTCTTGTTGGCGGAGATGGGGGGGGGGGGGGACGTCATAAAAGTAATTTCACGTAATAAAAATAATTTTAAACACAAATGGGAAGACTTTCCTTGTCTTCTAAGATATTTCTCCAGTCTGTAACATCCGCACTTCCAGAATTGCGGCCGGACAAAACAAACTAGGGTTATATACTGTAAGGAGTTGAGAAAAATTCACCCTAACGCCGTGTCATAGAAATCCCTTACGTCGAAGGCGCTGACTCGGAATCGTCTGACTTTCGCGGAATGCAACTGAGGAGGATTGGCGGTTGGGGAGGTGGGGAGGGGGTGGGGGGGGGGGGGTGCATTCAATATGATGAGAAGATTAATCACGATAGGCGCTTGTAAGTCCGGGAGGCAGATGGTCCTCATCTGTTTCGTTAACCGAATTTATTATTATTATTTTTTTTTTGCAAAGATTACATAGAATGGCCTTGACAAGTATTTATTTCACGCTTCCAGTGTTGTAGGGCTTGCCTGCGTGACTCACGCTGCATTTGAACGGTATCGGGTGTCACTTAAAATTTGTCACGCATACTTTTGTGCGCCGTTTTACGAATGAATCACCTACGACGCCAAAAAAAAATTAGACCCATTGAAAAAAAGAAAATATGGAGTTGGTTCATTTTTGTGCTGTAGCGCAACGGAAGTGATAATAAATTTTTTTTTTTTAATGAGGTATTAGGTTGTTTAAAATGACATTTTTTTTGTCGTCCTTCCCGTTGGGGACCAATTGTATATTACACGTCTGAAATATTTAAATTGTTCCCTCCCGGCATATTGAAAGTATGAAAATTGCAGCAGGATTGCTTGCTTCCTTCCGCTCCTCGCAAAAACGATGCAAATTAGCGAAAATTCTATATACATATGAACACATAATAAAGACAAATTGTATAATAAGTCACGCATGGATTTTTCAGCACTGTTCGTTCAATAATAAATCGTAAAAAGAAAAACAAAGGTCACAACCACAACAAAAAATTCTATAGTCAAATTATAATTATTGGTCATCATAAGACGGTAGTGGGCGTAATGGACTGAAAAGTGTTCTTACTATCGATGAAATATATGGGTAGTTTTTTTTTTATTATATACGTTAACTAACCTTGTTAGGGTGAAGAATCTGTATTAGTGCGAATGTGATTTGGAAAGTCAACATGGACGTTTACGAATCTGTATTAACGGCTGTTTACGAGGTCACCATGCGTACGAATTCGTTTGTGAGTGAACGAAACCTGAGAGGCAAATCCAAGACGTTTAACAGACTTACGGAGACGAGACCGAGGAATAAGACTTTAAGGAGACTAGACCGAGTTGTTTGACGGACTTTGTCGAGACGAGACCGAGGAATAAGCTAAGACGGTGATGTTTAACAGACTTGATCGTGCCTGGACCGAGAAATTAGACTGACTTTTGGATTAGACTGAAGCGTTTTATCGAAAGGAGCACGAGACTAGAACAAGACTAAAACGAGAAGTTTACAGACTTTATCGAGACGAGCCTAAGGAGTGAGAGACTTTATCCTGAGTAGACTGAGACGTTTAACCGACTTCATCGAGACAAAACCGAGGAACAGGAATAGACTGTGACGTTTAATACATTTTATCACGGTTGGACCGAGAAAACAAGTGACTTTATTGAGACTAAACTGAGACTTTATTGAAGACTTTATTTAAGACTTTATTGAAGGAGACCAAGGCATAAGACACTTTATTGAGGCTATAGATGAAGTTGTTTCGCAGAATTTATCAAAACGAGTCTAAGGATAAAAGACTTTATCGAGACGAGACTAAGAAATGAGACACTTTATCATGAATAGAATGAGACATTTAACAGACTTCATCGAGACAAAACCAAGGAATAGAATTAGATTGTGACATTTAATGGATTTTATCGTGACAAGACCGAGAAAAAGAGACTTTGTCGAGACTAAACTGAGACGTTTAACCCTTAAATGCATGAATTATTTTCTGATACTTTTTTTTTAAGGACCATATGATAGTTGGGTCAGTCGGGGGATTCGAACCAGCATTCGCAGGGTTTGGAGACGAGGACGCTGACCACTAGGCTGTTGCTGCTCGCTTTGCTCGGGGTCCCCGGGGACCCCTCACAAAGCTTGCAGTGCGAGTTGGGACTTAGTTTTTTCACGTTTAGTCAGCTGTTGCCTGCAGGCAACTGTATGCAACTTGGGGTTAAGACTTTATTAAACCGAGACCAAAGAATAAGACATTTTATTGAGACTAGATCGAGTTGTTCAGAAAAATTTATCAAAACCAGCCTAAGGAGAAGAGGCTTTATCGAGACGAGACAAAGGAATGAGAGACTTTATCCAAACTACACTTGGACATTTAACAGACTTCGAGACGAAACCGAGGAATAGGGCTAGACTGTGACGTTTAATAGATTTTATTGTGTAGACCGAGAAAAACAACAGACTTTATCAAGACTAAACTGAGACATTTATGATTTTATTGAACGAGACCAAGGAATAAGACACTTTGTTGAGACTAGATCTTGTGGTTACAGAATTTAATAAGACGAGTCTAAGGATAAAAGACTTTATCGAGACGAGAGTAAGGAATAAGAGACTTTATCAAGATTAAACCAAAACGTTTACCAGACTTTATCAAGACGATACTGAGGTATAAGACTAGATACTGATATTTAACTTATTTTAAGGTGTTTACACCAAGAAAACAAGCGACCGTATCGAGACTAAACTGAGACGTTTAATACACTTTATCGAGACTAGACCGAAGAATAAGACACTTATTGAGACTAGATCGAGTGGTTGCAGAATTTATCAAGACGAGACTTTATGGAGACGAGAGTAAGGAATAAGAGACTTTATCAAGATTAGACCGAAATTTTTAACAAGCTTTATCGGAACGAAACTGAGGTATAAAACTAGATGGAGATGTTTAACAGATTTTAACGTTATTAGACCAAGAAAGCAAGAGACTGTATCTTGACTTAACTGACACGTTTAAACTACTTTATCGAGACAAGACCGAGAAATAAGGACACTTTATTGAGACTAGATCGAGACGCTTAACAGACTTTGTCAAGACGAGATCGAGGTAAGAGACTTTACTGAGACTAAACCAAGACGTTTCACAGACTTTACGATGATGAGACGAAGGAATAAGAGACTTTGTTGAGACTTAGAAGACGAGAACTATAGCAGATGTTGTTTGACGCACACCCAGAAATTTGTCTTAGCGCCAGAAGGAGAGAGGGACAATTTTGCTAGGTAAATCCCATCGGAAATTCCTACGATCTTTCACATGCCGCAATCGACATGAGCACGAGGGGTGGCTGAGACCGGACTCGAACCCGGAACCTGCGGCAAACGAAACGAGACTGAGGAAAATCTAACCTCGGCAAATGCTTTTGCAGTAGCGTAATGTAAATACATCTTCATAAAGCCCCTGTTCTGCCCTGTCTCTCTCCCCCACCTCCTATAATAAAGCAAATACAAATGTTAAAAAATTATTGTTATCCTAATTTTAAAAAATGTAAATAAATCGTTATAACCCCCCCCCCCTCCCCCCGATAAAAATTTGTTGCTGGGAATTCCTGCGTTGCTCCAACATATTGGTTCCACATCTTAATTTGGAATTTTGGCGCACGTCTCCCACCATTTCGACGAATATCAGGACGTCCAATCATTTGCCGAGGTTAGAGGTTCAGATCACAGACCGCCGATTTCTAACCACAACAGGATTTTATTAATGTGTGTGATGGGTGACGTTTCATTTATCGTTCACATGGCCTGTCGATCATTTGTCCTGTCTATCCCATGTCTCAGTATTCTACACTACTGAGACCAGACAGAGTTGTGCAACACACTCTACTGCAGAGATTAAAACGAAAAGTTTAGATCAAATGGGACCGAGTAGAACGAAATCAGACGAGACCGAGAAATAAAAGAAATTTTATTGAGACTAAACCGTGACGTTTAACAGACGAGACGAGACCGAGAAGTCATTTTATCTAGACTAGACCAAGACGCTTAATAGACTTTAAAGATACGAGACCAAGAAATAAGATATTTTATGGAGACTTGACCGAAACGTTTAACAAACTTTAATGCACGGTGGTGACGTCACACCAACACATCCCAATGTTAAAAGTGTAGCCGTTATATACGGTTAATCTGAAAACCTACACACGTGACCGTGGGTTGATAACCCACACTTTTTTTGATATCTAACACTTTTTCCGCGCTCCACACAACCACTGCTCTACCATGTGACATACTTTGCAAAACTACCGTACACAACACAAATTCAACCAACATAAATAAGCACATTTGCAACCTGCGACATTTATCGTACTAACATGAAAAAAAAAAAACCTCGCGTAGGCTACTATGCTAGGACCCCACCCATGGAAGAATGGCCCAATCCGCCAAGCTTTCGCTCCGACAGTACTAAAACTAAGCTACCGACACTTGTAAACACACCTAAATACACCTAAAAACATACGATACCCAAGCGAACAGCACATTTGTAACCTGGCGACATTTTCCGCACTAACACGAAAAAAAAAAAAACCTCGTGTACGATGCTAGCTCGCTCCCCACCCCCATCCATGAATGAATGGTCCAAGCCGAATCCGACAACCTTTCGTTCCGACGGTACGAAAACTAGCCTACTGACACCTTCTAAAACACACCTAAAAACCTACGAGACTCAAGCGAATAGCGCATTTTATACGCTATATCTTATTGAAACTAATAAAGTAGAAAAAATACGGTTTTACCTTGAACACAAACGTCGGTGACTGGGACTGGATATAGGGACGTCCTTGCGTACGTGAGACTTTCGCAGACAGGAAGTTTAAACCGGAAGTTTGAGTTCAGGAATTTACGTCATGGTTCACAAATAAATTTTTTCTTTAAATCCCAAATAACTAGATATGTTGGCTCGACGTCACACCTTAGCATTAAAATACATATCCGTGAGTCCTAGTCGATTTAAACGTTATAATTGCTCTTGAGCTCGAACGGCTAGTCCACTATCTCGGGGCTGGAGGGTACACTCGTGGGCTTTGCCCACTCGTGACTCCCTCCACCCCCTCGATAGTGGACTAGCCGTTTCTCGCTTGCGAGCAATTATAACCGTTAAATCGACAACGGCTCACGGATATCTATTACTTAAAGATACGAGACCGAGAAATAAGACATTTTTTGAGACTTGACCGAGACGTTTAACAGACTTTATCAAAACAAGATCGAGAAGTAACAAACTAAGAAAAAAATTGGAGCCTGCAGCAAGTGTAGCCGTGTCTGCCGGTTTCTTCGTATGCTCCCAATGTAACAGACTTTTATAGACTTCATCGAGATTGTACCGAGACGTCTAACAGGCTTTCTCGAGACTAAAAAGTACGAGATAGGCCGAGACCGTCGTTTAACAGACGTTATCGAAACGAGACACAGGAACAGACTGTATCAAGATTACATCGAATAACAGACTTTATCGTGATGAGACCGAATAACTGACTTTATTTTGGTTAGACTGAATGCCAGACTTTATCGTTATTAGACCGAATAACAGAATTTATCGCGACTAGACCGAATCACAGACTTGATCGTGATTAGACCGAATCACAGACTTTATCTTGACTAGACCGAATAACAGATTTATATCGTGATTAGAACGAATAACAGATTTTATCGTAACTAGTTGTTTCCCGGCGTAACATACGACGGTCGAGCTGATTTCCGCTGATTCAACTCGGCTGTAATAGTCAGCATTATTGAAGCAATAGTGTTTGTTTCTTGCTTGCTCCCCTTCGCTGGTGCCTGGTGATTGGGGGTACTGGGATTAGATAGCAGGAGTGTTGTTTTGGTTGGTTTTGTTGGACCGGTTCAGTCATTTGTAGTTATAGTTGTAAGGGGGCCCAGGTTTATGTGTGACCCAGGACTCTTTGAGAACCGGTGTACCCCTGGTTAGTAATAAGTTAGTTTTTAAGATAGAGGAGAGTGTATGGCGTTGGGGCCTTTCTTTACTCTCGTAATAAACTTGAACTTGAACTTTGTTTCTAATTGTTAGGGCGCATATCTGCTCTCATTGTCGGCAGCTCGCCCTTTTTCTTTGCTACCATGGCAAGAATGAGCCCGCCCTCTTGCTGATTATTGAAGCTTTGTTTAATCCTGATTGATCCCTAACAATCCTTTTAGCGCCGCTCCTGAGCTAAGTCTGCTCCTAAGGGAAATAAATATATAGATTAGACCAAATAACAGACTTTGTCATGGTTAGACCGACACTTTAACCGAATTTACGAGAAACTGTTCCAAGACGCTCAACGGACTTTATCGAGGCTGAGGAAGAAGATAATATCAACTAGCCCGAAACTTTTGTCGAGACGAGACCGATTTAACAAAACCGTTTTTTGAAGATGGCCGATTTCAGCAGCAATCCGAATTCCCCGACATGTAAAGTTTGTTTTTCCCTCTCGAACCCAAACCAGAACCCAAACAAAAACAAAAAGCGATGCCAAAAACGTGCATATATAGTCGTAGCTGCGTAACCATTCAGTTACCATGACAACTCCCGCCATGCCATGCCCTAATTTCGCGCCATTTCGGCGGGATGGCGGCACCCCCGCCTTCCCTTGCCTTCACGTGCGCGCCACCAAGCGGGCAATATCTTTTGAGGCGGAGTAGTAATTGTGATAGCTTCTGCCTCGCCATCTGTCACATTGGGTGCAGTTTATAATAGGGGCGGCCAACAGATCAATATGCAATGGAATCTGTTTATTGCCTGGCATCGTGCATGGATTAATTTCCAGTGCTGCCACACGAGGTGAGCCGCACCCCGCACCCGGGAGCCGCGCCACAGGGGTGGGGTAGGCAACACCCCTGATTTATCCTGCCGCGGCACAGTCCATTACCCTGCGGTGAGGGTGCATGTTAACAGCGCTGAGACATGCAACGTTCCCTGACTTAATGCGATTCAGTGTTACGGCACAGAAAAATCATCCTCAACTCGCGAAAGCATAATTTGTGTATTATTATTATTTTTTTTATCTTTTTTTTTTCGTTTTGTGTGTTTTTTCAGGCTCGATGGAAGCAAAAACTTTTCATTCCATAATGTCTGAGGGGAGAGGTGGGTTTTGTTCTCACGCCGGCCGGGTTTCCATATTTTTTCCTGTTCGTAGCCTACTAAGGCAAAAAAAAACATCTGCCCAGATTGGGACTCGAACCATGAACTTCCCGCGTGATAGTCGGGTGCTCTGACTACTGTGCTCCCGCCCCGGTAGTGCAGTGGTTAAGAGTGCCCGACCTATTATGTGGTTAGTCCTGGATTCCAGTCCCAGATGAGTCATTCGTGAATCTTGAATTCTCATGATGCTAACAAGGCCAGTTTTTAATGGGTACTGTTTATTCGTTAACTCTTTTGCCATGTGATTTATTGTTCCTTCATACCATTGATCTTTAATCATACAGACTCGAGTGCACTGACTCATGAACATGCTCAAGTAACGCCAGCTCTTTTTTCTTAATTTAAGCTCAGACTCAAGTTCTGAACACGACGGGTGTCTGTTTATATTGTCTAAATACGAATTTTAAATTTCAAAGTGGGTACCACGGTTTTTTTTACTTGTTGCCTAGAATGAGCAGGAATGATTTTAAAGGCCTGTGCCGTTTCGTCCTTTCCCATTCCTTCTTCTGCTAAAAATTATTTTGATTCATCCTCAGGGTGGTATGTTTCATCTTTTCCCCATTCTATTCCCAAAACACATTATTAATAAATGTTACCCTGCCTAGTATTCAATTAACAGTATCGTAATGAAATTTACTTTGTCATTAAATTGCAGTGAAGATATTATTGCAGAAGAAATTTTACATCTCACCCGCAGTTGCCTAAACTAACTTAACCAAACATAACTTAACCTAAAGGTTTAACCTAAGCCAAACCTAACCTAACCCAACCCAGCCTAAACGAACCAAACGAAACCTAGCCTAACCTAACTTTACACGTCTAACCCCTAACTTAACCTGTTCTTAACATATTTCTGTGCTTCAGTCTTAGAAAATTAAGTTTACACGTGTGGTTACCGTCAAGCAATACGTTACCTTATGAACTATACCACGCGCCATGGCTGTTTGCTGTGACGTGCATATCACGTGACTGGGCTAGTCCAATCAGACGGCCAAATAGCCGTTGTTCTCGTTCGTCATTGGCTAACTCATGGTGACGTCACGGCAAACAGCCATTGCGCGTGGTCTAATAAGTTAATTTCCAGTGCAATGTCCATCTTGACAAATCCACCGTCTGCTGGAGAGGATGAAACAGAACACCCGTCATTCCAGTGAGGATGAATAGGAATGATTTTCAGGAGAGGAATGGATGAAACGGGACACCACCATTCTGAAGTCCCACAACCCAAGCTTTGTGGGGGTCACCACAAACAAAGCAAGCAGCAGCGGCCGAGTGGTCAAGTCTTGGCCAGCTCCAAACCAAGTGGACTCCGGTTCCAGTCTGCTCCTCCCAATTCCACATCCCCATGCGACTTTAAAAGAAAAATCACTGAGCTGAGAATCGGCCCCTGAACCTTTTACAGTTTTTTGTGTGCTCATCCTAGGATTATTAGATATTTCTGCCGTGCCTATACTTGACCAGTTTAAAACAAATGTGAAAAAAAAGCATTAAAAAATTTGAATGTGAACTTTTCACCGACGTTTGAATAAGAACTTCACAAAAACCTTTCAGAAATTAACTTGCAACTACTAAAACTTAATTGGGACTTTTTATTAATGACTGAGACCGTTTGTAACGAATTTATTTATTTATTTATTTATTTATTTACAAAAAGGTAACCACTATCGGTTACCGAAAACGGGAGAGGATAGACACAAAAATTATGTATACTTTGCAACAGTGATGTTGTTCGCATCTGAAAACAAGGGTGGCAAAAGCCCCCTCAAACGTAAGCTTAACATATAACAAAAATGTACAGTAGCAAATGTAGCAAAAAAAAAAACAAAAAAAAACACAACACCGATGCAAAACCCAAAAGGTCATTCCAACTCGTCATCGTAATGAAAGACTAATGCATCCCCAAAAAGGCATCGATACTTTTTTTTAAGCGGCAGCAACACTATAGTGTCCACGGCCTATCTTGAGTTCGCCCCAGAACGAATACAGATAATCGATTGTATGTTTTCGATAGCAGAGCACCTTGTTGATATCCTAGATGGTTACAAAAACAATGGCGGCCTTCGATTAAAGCCACTCCCTCCAGGAAGATGTAGCCGCTATAAAATACCTGGAAGACTCAAGATACGCTGCGCGCACAAAAGAAGATGAAACAATTTGATTAGGAATAGAGTTCCGCAAGAAAGTTAATCTAAAGGGAAAGAATTCCGTACCATGTTCAAGGGAGGATTTTGGATACGGAGTTTAGATGAAGATCCACGGGTTGTTATATGTTTGATTGGAACAGTTCAAAAAACTTCAGTCCGTGCTCAAACCTTGTTGGTGTACCTGGCTTTTTTTTCAGCTTTTTTTTTTTTTGTAGGCTGCGGACTTTTTAAGCTACTAGAATTGCCTATAGTGTCCGCGGCCTATCTTGAGTTTGCCGCAGAACGAACACAGGTAATCGATTGTACGTTTTCAGCAATAGAGTGCCTTGTTGATATCCAAGATGGTTACAAAAACAATGGCGGCCGTCGATTAAAGCTATCCCCTCCAGGAAGACGTAGTCGCTCATAAAATACTGGCAGGACTCAAGATGCGCCGCGAACACAATAGCTACTATTCAAATTATTATTTTTTCTTTCCAGGCATGCCGTCATGAGTGGCAGTCTTAGCTTCACATCGTCACTTTGGGAATTGGTCTGCCTCAGCCTCCACCGCGCGTGCTCAGTCAGCCTTCATAGTCTCCATCAGTTGATGGCCGCCTTCCACACGGATTCCGACAATTTCTACGGGGACATCGGCTTGGTCAAAGTAGCCACGAGGAGGGACTGTACTGCACAAGAGACGGAGCGTCTACAACAATTGGCTCACCAGGTATGCTGGTCGTAATAATTGCACGAAAATTAAAATAAATATAAGCCTAAATATTTCTCTGTGAAATAAACAAAAAACCGTCGTAGTGTCCAGGGACTGCAGGGAAGACCAGTGTGGGTGATCTAGACGGAATAAGAAAATCACGCGTCACTCGAACCCGGGTCTTTCAGTAATTGTGTCAACTGTTCTAACCACTGAGCTACATGGATACTATCCAGATATTCGCAACCGGGCCTTCTAAGTTTTTACCATCAGTCACCCGTGGCGCCGTAAGGGCGGGGGGGGGGTTGAGGCTTAATGGCGCATCGAGCGCAAGGGAGCCATAATGCGGGCTACCTACCCTGGAAATACTTTAAATCTTGTAGCACACTACTCCGTTCCACCCCATTCCGACGACTGGCGGCAACACATGGTCCAGCGCACATTGCTTCCGTCGCTAACCGATTCAGGGCTCCGCTAAGCTTTTAAATTTGATCGCGCCCAAATTGGAAATGCAAATAAAAAAAAGATTTGCAGTGACATTAAGTCGGTAATTAAATAGAAAGTCGTAGTAAATTTTAGGTATTAATTCTTTATGCACGGGCATGATGACATTTAATTCCAGAAGGTAACTGAAATAGGTTTGCATCTGTATTTAGTACGGGAAAGGCGTTGTGCGCAGGTGCGTGGGGGACGACGACGGCCGTCAACTGACGGCAGGTGCATACACTTCTACGATGCGATCAGTTTTTGACTGAAAGGATTCTGCCACGACAGTCCCGTCCGTCTGTCAGCGGGTCGTCACGAAACGGGACAGAGCAGTATATGCAGCTCGTCTAATTTATATGCTTATAAAATCCAAACAGAAATTTGACGCCCTGCGACGCGACGTGACGTGACGGAATGGAACTGAACGGAGTAGTGTGCCACAAACTTAACGGGGCTACATAGATAAAAAAAAAAAAAAAAAAACGATTCTGCGGACGGAAAGCCAACTGGGCTGGAAAAGTGATTAATAAATACAGATGCAAACCTATTAACGTTGCCTTTTGGGATTAAATATCAGACTGCCTGAGCGGGAATTGAAACCGCGACCTTTGAGACCAAAGGCCGGAATCCTATCGCTCAGACCGTGTCAATATGTCTGAGCGGTATGATTATGGCCTTTGATCTCAAAGGTCATGAGTTCAATTCTCGCTTAGGCAGTCTGACGTTCAAGTCGAAAAGGCTACGTATATAGGTTTGCATCTGTAATTATTACGATAAATTAAAAGGCAATTGCATCCATTTTGACATGCAAGTTTGACTTTTGGTTCACTTACACAATAACTAAATACAAGAATTGCGGTAAGAATACGTTACTTACGTCCGATATAACAATTTAATTACTTCATCACCAAAACACGACACGGAGATCGCCAATGTTTTGCTGGAAGGCTCAGAATTAATGCCGACAGATGTCACTTTTCAATTTCGACTCGCAGCCGATTGAGATAGCTGTATTGACTGTGAGGAGCTCAAGCGTCTGGCGGCCTTAGCTGGCCGGCAGTGTAGTGGCCAGCTAAGGCCGTCAGACGCTTGAGCTTCTCACAGTCAATACAGCTATCTCAATCGGCTGTGAGTCGAAATCGAAGAGATCCGCCTGTCGGCATTAATTTCTGCGCGATCCAGCAAAACAATGGCGACCTCCGTGTCGTGTTTTGGTGATGCAGTAATTAAATTGTTATATCGGGCGTACGTAACGTATTCTTACCGCAATTCTTGTGTTCAGTTATTGTGTAAGTGATCCAAAAGTCAAACATGCATGTCAAAATGGATGTAATTGCCCTTTAACAAACGCCCGTCGTGGCATCCGTCACGCCATAAGGTCGTTGATCTACGCTGCTGGTTTATTACTTGTTTGGTAGTCCGCAATGTGGTTTACTCTGGCGTCAGTACTTTTGACTGATCTTAACAGTTTATAATGCCATTTTACAGCTCTCTGGGTAGCGTCGTGGTAGCTTAGTGGTTGGAGTAGTCAACGTTGGAAGACCAGGGTTCGACTCCTGGCCACATGATG
>JAHWFP010229336.1:0-22663 GCA_023313725.1 Lithobius niger
TTTTTTTTCGATGTGTGGGTCATGGTTTTCCCATTTTAATATAAGGTTATAACTTGAAAACGATGTATGCCACCGGAAAGCATTCGTCTAGACGATGGATTTGGTATATTAAAATGTCAAAATCAGTCAAAAATTGATAAAGCTATCGCATTTTTACCGGATTCTAAATTTTAGAGCGCAGAAATGAGAAATGAGTTTGAGTGCAAGTTGCTTACTTACTCGGCTCGAATATTTCGAGAATCACCTGTCCGTAACACCTACTGACATACAGAAATTAGTGACGATACCTAACGCCTGTATTTCTTTAATTAGTATCGCACTTATTGTTTTAGCGACACAATAACCTCTATTTATAGACTTCCTTGGCACATTATAATAATAATAATAATAATTTATCCCATGGAAAAAGAAACACAGGAGGGAAAGAACAGGGACAAATCCACTTACGGTCTGTCCAAAATTGCAAGTTTTGCAAATACGGTAAAACCACATAGGCCTAAACAATGCTTAAATAAGCTTAAAACGTTTAAAGCGCTGCTTAAAAAACAAAAACTCATTCGGTCAGAGGCACGTTGGGACGACGCCACAAGCAAATATGAAATTAAAATGTCACAAAAATTTGGAAAGATTCAATGCTCGCAGTCTGCTCTTGAATTGAGTCCGAGTAGTGACATGAACGACATCACCGGGCAGGGCTCAACATAAGCAGTATCGCATCGCACTTTACGATGCGTTATTGTTGTTTTCTGAAGCAGCTTTTATTTTGCGTCCAAGGCTACGACGTAAAAAAATCGTGTTGGGAATTTCGTTAATCGTTGGGAATCTCGTTAATCTTAAAGCTACACGTTGTATTTTGCCTGAGAACAGCGTTTGATGCAGCTGTTTAACCGATAATTGGAAAAGCAACTGATTAGCTTACATGGTTTGTAATTTGTTTAAACGCGAAAAAGCAGCCAACAACGTTCATATCAAAGACTGTCACTCACGCAAAACCAAAATTCGTCCAAGTTCCACAATTCAAACTAGCAAATTTTCGACTATCTACTGATAGGCTTCTTCAGTCAAGAATCATGAGACTTGCACAACAACAACGACCACCACCACCAACGGGAAATTTGAATGTAGTGGACTTGGTGAAGTTCGTTGGTGGTGGTTGTTGTTGTTGTGCAAGTCTCATGATTCTTGCCTGAAGAAGCCTATCAGTCGATAGTCGAAAATTTGAAAGTTTGAATTGTAGAGCTTGGACGAATTTTGGTTTTGCGTAAGTGACAGTCGAACTTCGACCAAGTAATTCTGCCGAATTAACGGCTTTTTCGAACAACGTTTAGTCAACCGTTTTAATAAACGCACACAGCTTTGCTTTCTAATCAACAATTACTTACCCTCTTTGCAACTGTAGTAGGTTTTGGTGAAGTTTCTTTGGACACTCTCTAAACGCTAATTATCAATGAGGGCACCAGACTTGAAATGCCGATTCCAAAATGGGTCTAGCATAAACTTTGTAAGCCCTAATAAGAGTTGGATATCACCAGGCTTAAAATATCTTTTAATAATTGCCCCTCTTTGCCTAGCCTTGCAAACAATATGATCAATATATGAAACTGGTTTAAGACCTGAATTGACCCCCAAACACCTGAGTCTTCTAACATTTGTCACAACTTGGTATTGCATTACCAAGTTTTCATTGCATTTCACAGTATTTTCCCTGATTAAAAATACAGGGAAACAATGGTGGAATGTTGAATGAAGTTAGCCTAAGTGTAGAGTTGTGCATTGGATGGAAAACTACTAATTTTCCAGTTAACAAAGGAATTTGGAAAAATGCACTGCTGAACGTGCACTTTGCAGCATAGCCTACTAGTATGTACGAACACTTTGGGTCCACTACCGCAGAAGCTCCGAGCAAGATGGCCGGCCTATCTAGATTCCGGCGCGTGAAGTTTAGAAAGGTTTAAGATTTTGGTTGCGGTTTCTGGTGTTATGTGGTTAGTTTAGGTTAGGTTAGGTAAATTTGGAAAAAACTGACCTTATTTTCGAGAAACAGCGACCTTAATTTACCCTTTACACCAACAGAGATAGTACAACCAACGTATACAGATCGATGGTGGACGTGCTTGGAGCCGCTGTGGAAGTCGTTCCAACACTTTCCCTATTTACAGCATAATGGATCTGTGGGGGGCGTAAAGTGACATGCAACGAATGCTGTTCAAATGGGTCTACGTTTGGATTTTACTCACACTTCGTTTCTGTTCTAGTTCCAGTCCAGAAATCGCAAAATCAGTGGCTATCGTGTATATAGCCTAGAGTAATAGCCATCTGTGGAAAAGGTCATCTAAGCTAAGCTCTGTCGCCTCACCACTCTGCAACGAACACCACACGAAAGTTAAGGGCCTAGTGCCAGAACGAAGTTTGAAAATCTTGGGCAGAAAATTATAAAACACAGGTAGCCTAAAGAACACGAACAAGAGTCAACAGCAAGGCAATTGTATAAAGAAAATAAAACATGTATAAAAAAAAAATTGAATGTCACATGTTACCACGACCCAGACCAGAGAATGAATGATCTAGTCACCAATCTGGCTCTGTTCCACTCGATCAAAAACAAGATAACCAACAAACGGTCAACGCATTTTTTTTAGACATGCGTCAAATTCATTTTATCTTTTTGTGTGCAATAATATGCACCAACCATTAAAAACTATTTTGCGGAAAGGAAACAATATTCGGTGTCGGAAAAATATGGATGTAAACACAACGACCGAAGAATAACAAATCGTGTAAACATACCACCTGACCAGTAAGGAAATCGACCGGTACCAGACCACTCCAGACCATTCCCACGCAGCCTGGCTTACTTACGAACTAACTACTCAAATAAGTACGGAACAACTTAAAATAAAGCGTAATTTGTTAGCATTATGAATGGTTAATACATGCCTGATTTTAGACACACGCTATCGTCAGCTTGCTACTTGATAACAATCTTACAGTGACATTGATATCTTGGATCGCCACGTTTCCAGCATTTCTTTCAAACAGTCGCTGCCATGACACTTCGTGCGTGAGCAAAGACTGGCAAGGCTGGCAGAGATAAAGCTAGTTTTCCTCATCTCAAGCTGATGTCAATATTTTTCGTACCCACCGTGTAACTAAAACCTTGGAGCCCGGTCTTCGTTACGTTTCTGTATTCATACGCAGGGGCTGCGTGAGGCTTCCCTGCTTTACTGCATTTGCTGGTTGCTTAAGACATATCTTCACATTAAACAATAAACCTAGAATTATTTTATTTTTTAAATCATAATTTATTGATTTTTTAAATATTTAAATTTCAACATAGTTTTTATGTATTCAATAACTTGTCACCCTTAAGAAATGTAAAAATTAACTTTCATTAATACAATTTAGAGGCATAAAAAAGGTAAGGAAGAGAATGAAAAATTATATTCTTCGGGTGTTCGCTGATGTTTGATTAAACTTCAACTTAGGCTATATTTCATTGGAAAATGTTCCGGGTCTTTCCGGGAGTCCTCAGTTTTCCTTCCCTCTGCCGAAATTCTTTTTTGATGCTGAAAATACTGTTGACTTAACACCTGTCAGCTCTGCATTCTTGGCTACAACATCTTCTACTAACATTCCTGGGTTTTGACGGTGGGTCATGCTGTAAACATTTAACACTATTTGCTTCTCTCAAGGGCTTGCCTTTACGATGATGCGAGTAGTAACCGTGGGGTGAACATGCGGTCGCCATGTTTGAACACTACTGAAAGTGAAACCGAAACTTGTTGCTACTGCGCAAGTCGTCCGCGCAGAACTATATGCTGCGCGCGTATGTTTAGGTGGTAAACATGCGTAGCGCGGCTCCAAAGGTGGTCAGTCGCTACCTTTAGTGTGTTTGCTTGACGGCGGATGCTTTTTCGAAACCAACTTCTGTCGTGAGCATGCCACTTCCATAGAGTTAGGAAATAATATATTATCTTTATTGGGCCACTCCCAACCACCGCATGTGCCGGAAGAATACCCAGCACCCCCAACACCAATCTGACTAGTAGAGCCTTTGGTAGAACCCCCAGTCAACACAAATGGGTCAGCACCGGTGCTGGCAACACAACTACCATGATTCGGCGAAACCACACGACCGACACAGACCAAAGATGCCCCTGACAACTGGCACTCAAAGAAGAACGATAATTGCTAGTCGATTCATCTTTGACTGGCTCTTGCGGACCAACTTCTCGCTCTCGCGGTAGATGAGCCCAGAGGGAGTTCTTTGGCACCATAGAGCTCTACTCCTAAGTTGGCAAAAACACACGGCACATTCTGCAGTAAACATTGGGGAACATTTTGGGGTGGGGGTTGTTGCCGTACGCATCTTTTTTTTTTTTGCTATACAAACTTTGCTTTGTAATGTAAGATACTTTACGAGAACGCCGGTGATGCTGCCTCTGTTGTCTAAAATCGCCGATTCTTTCCGAAAATCAGCATGCCGATGTACGATACTGTGCCGCCAAAGAATATTTTAATGACACACACCTCTACTTGAAACCTGAATGGTTGAAACATGAGCTATACAAAATTAAAAACATGAATAAATAAAATTTAGATAAAAATAAACATTCACACTAACAATACAACAGAAATAATACGCAAAACGTAATTGACTGCGAGGCTGTGGTCTTGGTGCGCCCTCTTTCTGTAGAGGGTTCAAAATGAAGGCCAAAGGAGAGGTATGTGGTCCGCTTTTTGTACAAATTTAAGTGTCCTTATCTTGATAATCTCAGATCCCGTTTACTTAATTATGAATTTAAGGATTAAAGGTAACGTTTAAACCATAATAATGTTGGTTATTTAGCGTATATTCAATTTTATCCATGGTTTTACTTAAACTGAGTATAAACGGCATGGTTGGCAGCCATCTTGCCTCGTGGAAGCTTCCTTTTCATCTTGTGTTCACTGACTGGAGGTTTTCGCCGTTATTGTATTGGGGGTTAACACTAAATGTTGTGTCCTTATTGCACTACATTAAATACTTTAATACTACACACGGCACTCATAAGCTTAGAAGTTAGTGTACGGCGCATTTTGGCAGCGAGTCATGTTTGCATCGCAGCTAGAGGGAAGCTAGAAAGCATTCTGAAATTCCACCTTGGCACATCGAGGATGTGTCCGTATTGTACTGTACTGTAGGCGCAAGTTTACCTGCCGCACGTGGTCTAAGATTACGGGAATAACTAAATTTTCACTTGATTTATTTACATTTATCCCAACGCCAGGAGGCATAACCGGGCTAAGCAACAAAAACGTTTCACTTAAAAGGCTGTGTCTCAGGTCCCGGTGACGGGATCCAGTTTATAAAGACTCAGGTCCCAGGTCCCGGTGAATTCGTTGAAAACTAGGCCTTCAGCGTGTTAAAGTGAACCTAAGGAACACCGGAAGAATAATGACTCCCGTCCGATTCCTTTTTTTTTTTTAATGGACTAAGAATTACTTGCTGAATAATGTTTTCCTCTTCCATTTTTGGGGCAAACGTACCGTTTAGCCGTGGTTTAGGTCCAAAGTTAGCATTACGGGAGGTAGGCTATGACGCCATCTTGTTGCCGGCAGGCAGGCTCGAGGCAAACGACGTCGCGCAGGAAAGCATCAACTGGGCCAAAGTCCGTCAATTGAAACGCCAAACCCCAACCAGTTCGTTACAAGTGAAACGCCAAACAGAAGCCGGTACTTATAACCTAACCTAACGACAATAACAACAAAACCAAACTAAACTGACAATAAAAACCCACTTATCTGAACTTTTTACGGGAAAAAGATGTCAGCTGGGAACATGGAACGCTTGTACGTCTGTCAGTGCTAGAGTACGGCTTTCATTAATTTTTGACGGCCAAACTAAGCCTTTGCCCCAAAAATGTTATGGGAAAATGTTGTTCAGCTGATCATTTTACGTCATTCTAGCCCAACGAGAAGCTAATCGGAGAGGAGTCACTATTCTTCCAGTAAGCCGAACCTAACCAACGTAACCTAACCTAACCTAGCCTAAACGAGCTAATCCTAACCAAAACTAATAAAGTTTTGCCTAAACCTACGATTTTTTTGTTTGCCGGGATTCAACACGAAGAACTCTGCTCCCGGCAATGCGTCCAAGTAGGCTGGAAACAGTTAACAGCCCAACTGGGACTAGAGACACTGCGTAACTTAAAAAGGTTAGGACCAGAGAAAGAAATGTTTAGAAACACACTACAGAATGAACAATACACCCAAAACAGCTAATCGAGTGTGAGCAAGTAAATGGTTCACGGAGTAACCTGCAGCTGAATGTGGATAAAGGTGGGTGTACGTTAGGCTAGTCGGCTGGGCCAAGTAATAGTGTTAGTAGAGTTGACTTGCTACTTTCCCTCTGCTCTCCCAACATAAACCTCTACTTGACCGTGCGAGCGCACTCGACTCGCTACTTTACGCTGATTGACTTTATGCGAGTCAGCAGACGAGTTAGTTTACAAGATGGCAGCACCCCAGCTAGCGGCAAGGTGAGGAAGCTACAACGTCGAAATTTATATGGACTTGCGTGTAGGCCTAACTACTTCGAGTAAGAAATTATTGTAAACAGCAACTCGCATGTGAATACCCTCGCACCAGTAACACGCAGAAGTGCTCGGCCCAGTCAACTAGCCTAATGTACATCCGCCTTACAACGGAGTGGTTCAAATGGTAACATGCACGGAAGGTATTAGAAGTTTCCAATCCAACTCCCGGAAAACCATTAAAACTTACTAGGCCTTCCAATCACAGAAAAAAGTCTATAGGCCTATTACCAATAGGCCTACTCTCTACAGTACATTTGCATGGTTTTTCGTGCAGCATGTCGCTGTGTTACTTAAACAACGATGACACCATTCTTTGATTGAAAATGACGTAGAACATCGTTGAGAAATCAATAAGATCACGAATTGCAAACAAACAGAAGTTGGGCCTAGATTTCCAAATAGTTCGTTCCTTTTACTAGTATTTAAAATGCTCCTACATATTGCCTTAAATCCTGTCAGCTCATGCAATGAAACTAGGTTTTTTTTTTTTTTTTAGCTCTAATGAAGTGTTTGTGTTAGGATGGAGTGTTTTACCTTAACAAAAACCGGTAAACGGCGATTACAGTGGTTTTGCAAAGTCATTTCAAGAAATAAAATCACACCTGAACCACCAGGAAGAACACAGCTTTCACAGTTCTACTTGGAATTTTCGGAGAAATATTGTTCTCCTTCTTCAGAAATATACGTGTGTATATTTCTGAAGAAGGAAAACGGTATTTTTTTCCGAAAATTCAAGTAGAACTGTGAACTGTGTTCTTCCTGGTGGTTCAGTAGTGATTTTATTTATTGAAAAGTGTTTTACCTGGCATGTAAGAATTGCCAGGAGTGTCTTAGCCATCCAAAAGCCCAAATTCCTATGTAGCATTCAGTACTAATTCAAGCTCATCGGATCCATTGCCCAAAATATGTGACAAAAGAAGGCAAACCGAAAGCTAACAAACTAAGAATAAAAGTTTTTTGTGTGAAAATTTCAACTGTCTAGTGACAATTTTCAACATTATAATTTTCAGCTTCAAGAATATAAGGTTATTGGCAGGGGGATGCCAAGCGAGAAGGAGAAAAACCCTCCGTTATATCGCATGCGCATATTTGCTCCCGACAACATAGTTGCGAAGAGTCGATTTTGGTACTTTGCTCGGCTGTTGAAAAAACTAAAGAAGACAAACGGGGAGATTGTATGCTGTCAGCAGGCAAGTTAAAAAAAACAAAACCTTTTGTTATTATTGGTAATGGGGGAAAATTTGTAGCAATAAGGTATCTTCAAAACAATACCAGTATGCCGTCCAGTCAAGAGACGTATAAAGTTTCGTCAACACATCCCATGAAGTATCTTCACAAGCACTGGTAGAAGTTACGATAAAAAGAAATAGCTAAAAAAAAAAAATTTTAAATTAAAAAAATTGCTTTTTTTGTCTGAATTGTCATGAATTTTTAGTGTAGCCTATTTCTTTAAGAGGGTGCATGTGGTATTCCGAACAAGATCATTGGGATTTTTTTTCCAGTATCCTTACATATTCTTAAACCTTTAAGAGTGTAACCTTAGCCATTTCGGAAATATCCGTTACGTATACATTCTTGCGTTCAGTTCCTGTATTGTTTATTTCCCTTGAGGTTTCTTATCTTTCTTGAGCCAGCCATCTTTTTCCTCAAGCTTCCGCTCAAGACAGTCGCATTACTCTTTCCTCCTGCTAGAATTCCACTTTCGCCGAAAGAAATTCTTTTAAGTAGCTTTCACCAACCTTCACGAATGTGAATTGTGTGGCACTCGCCATTTGTCCAGTAGACATTAAAATGCACTCTCCATTGTCCATTACCTCCTCTCCATGTAGAACCAATTTTAGCAGTTGTGCTACTGCTTAATGCTGAAGTGTTGTTTGCATTAATCTAAGCCTCCAATCAACTAAAGTGGCTAGCAACATTGTAGCACACTTGGTTGGAGAGCCCTTGTAATTCTGCACGCAACGCCGCAAACCGCTTGTTTCTAGCTAATACGGTTCCCGAGATATGACAATTTAAGCATCAGAGTTTGTTAATCGGTCGCCATTTTGGCGAGTAGCTCTAAAAACCAAGTCGCCAACTGCTGAATTTTCCTTGGCGAGTGGCGACCGACATGGGGAAGGTTGGCTTTCACTGAAAGTTTTCCCTTTCAACCAACGCTCTTTTGCCGATAGACCCTGCCCTTCAAGCCATGTCTACATCAGTTGAAGGAACATAATAGAAGGGAAAGCTTCAGACATTCGTCCTCGCCTGCCAGCCCTCCAGCAGTGGACCCTAATGTTCTTGTCAACCCGTCGTCTTTCCCACCACATCATCAGGCTACAGATCCTCTTCCACTGAATTTAAGCTCCAACCTCGTCCTCCATCCAATGCGGATGATGTTCCACATTCTTCCCATCACAGGTGGAAGAAGAATCGGAAATCCTCCGCTTTTTTCTAAACATCCCACATCTCAACTCAATCTTTCATCGAGCTCATCACGCTTCACAAGGTCTCTCCGCCTTCTTCAGAATCGCACATGCTCACATCCGCCGAAATCAAAGTCCTCATGGACGGACCACACCAGTCTTCATCTGCACCGCCAGCATCGTCACAGTAAATGCTACACTCGTGACTGGTTCGCTGCATCTTCCGACTAGACTTCTCGGAAAAGGAAACGCTCCACTTCCCTTTCTTCCTCAAAACGTAGCCGTCATCACGCAGCCGATTCCCGCGATGACCAACCTTTTATGTGCCCTTTGACCCCTCCACCTCTTCACTCGTGTCTCTTCTGGACGCCTCCACTATCGATAACGACTTGGACTCAGCGTCTGTCATGAACGACTCCCATCGACCACATTTGGACACTACCGCCGCCCCACCTCCCCAGCGCGATCCCAATGACGCCCACTGTACTTGTTTCGAAGAAGATGATAACGACCAACCAGCATGCCTTAAGTGGACTTCTGAAAACTGTCGAAGATGTAGTTCCCGATCACTTTTCTCTACAACCCAGCCTCTGAGGACTCTCAACCAACAAGAAAAGGGGCCTCTCCACTGGATTTGGTTTTGGCCTTCGGGAAGGAATTTAAAGATTAGTCGTGCCAAACTTGGCCTAATCAACAACGCTTCTCACTACTCTCCTCGACAAAGGCAAGCTGCTTGAATTAGATAAAAAAAAAAAAAGCGTAAAGCAGTGTCGTGAAGCGTACTTCTTCCGCTCCTTTGAAGATGGTGCCGCCAACCCTCTTTTCTTTGAAACTTATGAATATCAATCCGAATTTTTGGCGCTAGAAGCAAAAATGGACTTTGGCACTGCCGTATTCACTCGCAAGAATGCAGAAGTTCATCTGCTGTTTTCAAGGAGAAGACAGAATTCTTCGTCTCGGCCTCGGAGCTACAGCTCAAGCCTATGCCATCAGCACTGCAATAAATGCGCTCTGCGAGAGACAGTACACAGAATCAAATCGAACCGAAGCGAAATGCATCTACTTTCTCACTGACTGAACTTTTCAAAAAGGCTTCCTTTGCAACTTAAAAATTCCTTCAACTGGTTTACAAATGCGCTTCTCAATTCCAACTTAATTCTACGTGACATTCTTCTAAGGTTGGCTCCCAACATCAATGATTCCACAAGATACATTCTACGGTGCCAACCACTTCACGAGACTGAAACCCTCTTCCGTGGTCCGATTCCCTCCCTTGCTCCTTACCTTGACATCTCCCGGAAACCGAAGAAACCTCACTCCAAGCGGAATAAAGCTCGTTTAAACAATCCCAGAAGTCCCAAAATCATACCCGCAAAGATGATGGAAACAACCTTCTTACCGACCTCCCAATTGCAACTCTGATACCAGAACAGCCCTTACGTGGGAAATGGCGTCCAGCTCGGTACAAAAGCATGGTCATAAAGCAAACTGGTTATCAGTGGACGATCTATACCTATGTATGTACCTTAATCGAAAGCATTACCGTAAAGCATACCCAGTCATCAGTGGACAATATAAACCGGTGCCAAGCTGTTCTGGATCAAAGTCGCTCGTCACTGAAAAGTGACGGGATAGGTCGCTTGCTGCATCGCTCTCGTGGTCGCAATTGCAGAATGGAACACAGTCCGAGTTGCACAGTGAATAAGACGTGGCGTCGCCGTCGCAGTTGGTTTGAATTCAATCTGTGATAGCTCATGGCCGAGAAGAACGTGCATTTAAATACACTGGTTAGTTAGGCCCATCAGATGTCTTTGAATCTGACCAAACCAAGATTGATGAATATTCATGAAGCATAGGAGAACCATCGCAGGCTTATCTCACACCCCCACCCCTCCCCCATAAATTCTGGGTCACCTTGACACGTTGCCGCCGTTTGGAGTGAAATAACACGGGATACATTCGTGTTGTCAGTCATATCCCTTCTCAACGAATTCGGGCCCTTTCCGTCAACCCCACCTGTAGGACTAGTTAATCGTGGCAACAAACCACTTTTGGCAAAAAGTGTAAAATTGTTTAGGCATGAAAGCCTTTGTTTTAGCCGATATCGTAGTTTTTCATTCCTATTTTTAGCTTTATAAATCCTAAAATAGCATTAAAGACCCTAAAATTGTACAAATTTGGTGGCTTTCCTACTATTTCCTTGTTTTCAACCAAGAGTGACTGTCATCCCTGATTGTTGAGTAACAGCAATTTGTCTATCCCTGCAAGGAAGGACCATGGGATTTTACAGCCCACTCATGTCGAAGCAAAATGGAGGAATCAGATTGGTCTTCAACTTCAGGCATCTCCACAGGTTTCAGTTCCAACGAACACTACAAATGGACACGCTGGCGACTAAGGGAGCAGGCGAATTTGCGGCCTCAATAGGCTGGTAGAAGCGTGTCTGCATGTTTGTCTCCAGCCCGTGGGCGCAGTTTTCCATCTTTTTCTCTAGTTTGCATAGGAATTGTGTACCACTTCGTGGTCCTAGCATTTGGATTCGGCAAAGTACCCGACCACCATTTTTTATGTTAAAAATTCTTAATTTCTTATTTTATTCTGACTAAAACCTGCTACGACTCCCTGGCCTTTTCATGGCCCAAGGTGAGATACTTATATATTTGTTAGTTGTATGTGTTCTGCTAGACTTAATTTTTTTGTTTCAACTTTCAGTGTCGTTGTATATCCTTTAAGATATTTTTGGTGTAAGGAAATTTTATGTTTATTGCGTACAAAAGAATTACCGTAAATCGCCTAATAAACGCCCTGGATTTGCCAACGCCCACCCCCTAAAAATACCGTAAGGTCAGAAATCGTGTATTAGCTTTATTAATGCTCCCCCTCCCTCACCAAAAGTTTTTTTTTTTAGTCAACCGCGAAATTGACTAAAACCTTCAAACGTTTAAAGAAATCAATGTAGTATCCCTTTAAATCTTGGTTGTTCTGCAGCAAAATTAACGAAAAGATACATAAATTTAACGAAATCAACATTAATTCACCACGCTTCTCGGGAGCATTTGTAATCGTCTAAAAGTACGGCAATATTAGGCGTATGTGATCTATCATTGATGTGCGTAATATGGATTCAGTCTAGTGAAAACGCTATACCTTTTTCTCATTTATTCTCAAATTTAATTTATTAGATCGTCCTCCTTCCAATATCTAACATAATTTGAAGTTAAAACTAATTTTTAACCATCACAAACCTTCAAAACAGACACACGATTCACGACCGGAAAATGCCAACCAGAGTAATGCCATAACGGACGCGATGGACCGGATGTTTCAAGTGCTTACAGTCTGGATGCGTCCACAACTGAGGCTCTACGGGTCCAACCCTACGCTTCCATTTCCGCCTGAACTTCTGTCTTGGATGACAATGTATAACTCTGGTGATAAATGTCCACACACGCATTTCCCAGTGGTGAATCACGTCTGTTTTGAAGGTTTGTGATGGTTAAAAATTAGTTTTACTTTGAATTATATTAGCTATTGGAAGAAGGACGATCTAATAAACTAAATTTGAGAATAAATAGGAAAAAGGTAAAGCGTTTTCACTAGACTAAATCCATATTACGCACATCAGTGATCGAATGATCGATCGCATAGGCCTAATATTGCCGACTTTTCCGCGATTGCAAATGCTCCTGTGAAGCGTGGTGATGGTTAGAAATTAATTTTAACTCGGAATTAGGTTAGATATTGGAAGGAGGACGATCTAATGCACTAAATTTGTGAATACATGAGAATAAAACCAGTGTGTTAATGCTAGATTGAACCCAGATCACGCACGTGAATAATCAACTTTTCCACGATGAATTTTGGCCTAAAGGACCACCCAAAAACATACGTTTAGGCCAGAAATCTTGTAGTAGATTTGATAAAGCCCCCTCCACTTTTTAATGGATTAATAAGCCCATGGGCGTTTAATAAGCGATTTGCGATACTTTATTTTGGTTTTGTGTCGGGTTGCTTTTACTTGAATGGGTAGTTGCACAATGTTACTGTAGTCACTTACGTTGCTAGGTGTTGTGAGCAACTTGCAGACTTGACGATACGTTTGTGTCCTTTTTTTTTTGTAGGTCCACGAGGCCAAGCCTCTGACCATCAAGAATTTCGGCATTTGGTTGCGATACGACTCTCGGAGTGGTTCTCACAACATGTACCGCGAGTACAGAGATTTGAAAGTTGCCGGTGCTGTGACCCAGTGTTGTGAGTATATTTTGCAATTGCATCCGACTAAAAAGCAGTGGGTGAAATTTTCTGCGAGGGATCTTCAACTATTCAGATATGACTCGTACGATTTTGTGTATAGTTCGAATCTGGGGGGGGGGGGGGTGACTTGTCATTGGCGTGACCAGTGGCACAACGCTTGTGTATTATATTTAGCAAAACTCTTTAGATGTGTCAAGTTTTTTACTTGTAAGTATGACATGGGTGGTTAATTTCCCTGAATAACGATTGTACCTGTTGTGTTTGTGACGAAAGATAAAGGTTTGCATTTGAGTCAAAATCCTTGTAACTTCCCTTGCCCAATTTTTGGTAAAATGCAAGTTGCAGGGGTTGAATTTCCAAATTTCAATTCGGGTGCAAATTTACACCCCAAATCTGTTGCTGTGGTCAAAAAAAGTCTTTGGAGTGCAAAACCAAAATGTAAACCTACAATGTGGTCTCCTATTTTATAGCCATCGAAAATTCTAACATTCAGCATCTCAATAATATGTACAGTTTTCCTGCATTTTGTTTAAAACTGACTTAATTTCGCTATTCAACTGAAAAACCTATACACATAGTTTAATCAATAGTAGTAAAAAATGGAGTTTAACTTCTTTGAAAGGAATGGTGCCACAGGAAATCTAATTCCACACTGTTTAAAATGCTGCAAATCGCAAGTCTGTAGCTTGTGCTGTTCAAAGGTTATGGAAAATTCAACTTTGGTGTGCAATTTTGCACTTCACGAGTTGCTTCTGGAGTGCAAAGTGCGATTTTGGGGTGCAATTTGCCCCTGTGCGTTCGAATATTTCGACCCCTGAAGTTGGAAGTTTAAAATAATCGGAATAATGCATTTAACGTATCATGGGCCCAGACAGACCCAAGCACTTGATGAAAAGCTCCTTTCCTCTTCAGGTGCTATTAACTGCTTAGGCAGACCCAAAGTAGGAGTTTGGATTTAAAAAGTTTGTTCCAATTTTTACCATAATGTCACTTAAACCTGTTGTTTAATTTATTTTACATTCGCATCCGAGTTAATAACGTGCAGGAGTGTGTGGTAGAATAATTTTAATACTAGTCAAGCAGAGTTTGCAACAGAAGAGTTGAGTATTGAACTCGAGAGGCAAGTGTCTCATAAATTTGTCCAGATAATAAGAACGAAGATGCTACTGACCTACAGTGGGTTGTGGTTTTTCAGATTTAGGGATATAACTTGTGAATGGTCTGAGCTATTGGCTTTTAATGTGCACCACCGGAAAGCTCTCATATTGGAATGTCGAAACCGGTCAAAAATTGAAGTTAATCGTATTTTAGCCAGATTCGAGTTTTTTTGTGCGTGGATGCAAGTAACGAGCCGAATTTGCATGCGCGGCTCGTCACAAATTGATTGGGTATCGCTCATCCTTAATAACTTGTCATATTTATGAAAAATTGAAGGGTTCAAAGAATTAATTTTGAGAAATCTAAAATTGAAATAACTGTCAGTCGCCATAGCATACCACTTAGTACTGGTAATAACACAGGATTTGTAAATGTCTTTGAAAACATGGAACCCGTCCTAGGAAATAAAAAATCCAGCAGTTATGGATTTGTACATTTCGTAAGACATGGAAGTTTCCGTGTACTCTAAATCAGAAAAAAATACTGTCTCATTATTCAGGGCAGTATGGTAAGTTTGAAAATATTCAGAGCCCAAATAGGCTACTGGAAAGACTTTTTTTTTTTCAAATCTGGTCCATCAAATCTACGTTACATTTGCGTTCAGATTTACAGATTCAACAGTGGGAACTAGTTGTCACTTATGAACAGAAAATGGACAGGCGGGAGAGTCTTAACTTCAAATTACAATGGTGCAACAGAGACGAGGCGCACAAGATCGGATTAGCCTCATTCAAACAAGATGCAACGATGCTTGGGCGCGGGGAAAATAACATTGTCATTGTATCTTATTTGAGTTAGCATTGTCAGCCAGAGAAAGGTTAACTCGTTGTAATGAAACAAAATAAAACGGTGCTTAAATCTTCGTTTGAAGCCATAGGGTAGCGACGTCTTTAATTTTGAGGCCTTGTAGCCTTCCGTCAAGCGAAGCAGACAAGACTGTTATCGCTGGCTACCGGTGTTTCATGGTCTATTATATGCACGTTTCAGGCCTTGGCACCATCAAACTAGTTTGTTGTGAGCTTCTTTTTTACTGTGTTTTATCTTTTTAGATCGTGATATGGGTGCCCGCCACAGGGCTCGGGCCCATAGCATTCAGATTATCCGAGTCGAGGAGGTGGCGTCATCTAAATGCAGACGTCCACATGTGAAGCAGTTCCACGTAAGTAACAACAACATTTCTTCAAAATTATTACATAATGGTTAGGATTAGCTAGTTACCATAAATCTTGTATTAAACGCTGAGGCGAAGCCAATTTCCAACCTCCCAAAAATGCTTTTAAGGTCAAAATCACGAAATAGTGTAGTGGACGCCCACCCCTTGTACATTGTCGTTTTTCTCGTGTAAAATTAACTAAACACTTCATGCTGTGCGTAGTAAGATAGTTGGAAGAAAACGAATGCCACAACTGCTTGCAGTTCGCTTTCTGGCCCTTCCTCTTTGGGGTAATGGTAGGCTCTTCCTCTGTGTTCATTCACCTGCAGAAGGGCCCCCCCTCCTTCCTCTTTGCAACAATTAAGCTGATGTAAAAATGTGTCTTTCCAGACTCTAATATTCAAAAAGGTTTTAATCATTGAATTTTCTGTGCCAACTGTCCAGAAGCAGGGTGGATTGATTTAAATATATAAAATGGTGTCTATTATTATTAATTAAGATTTAAATCAATAATTGTAGGTCTCCTTTAAAATGTTTTAATTAACTCCTTATACAACTTCAGTTTAAGTTAAAAGCTTCTCTGATCAGTATTACCGAACAGCTGCTTGCAGCGAATCTATTCTGTATGTGTGGGAGGTTGTTTTCAGCATTTGGATACGTTCACACAAGATTACGCAACCGTCCGTGAACAGTTAAGGCGGAAAGACGAAACTTATTTTGCTGAAAGTACTCGCATGGCAATGACTTGATTGAAGGCAATCATCAACATGATGTTAAAGCAATTCGTTTTACCGGTATCTTATGGCCTCCTATACAGGGTGTCCACAAAAAAACTGATGACCAAACATTTTCTAAGCCAACTTTTCTAGTTAGCACCCCTCAGAACCAGGAGAGGACAGAAATCTTCCCATTTCATTAGATCTGATTTGTTCTCTTCTGGTTCTGAGGGGTGCTAACTAGAAATGTTGGGTCGTCAGTTTTTTGTTGACCACTCTGTATATTTGTCTGCATCATCCGTAATGTTTATTAAAAGTTCTCTTATCAGTATTCAAAATCAATAGTCAAAATTTGGTAAATACTATAAATTTGTTTTCTAGGCATTATTAGGTACCCGTACTTTCTGCAATATTTTAAAGCAAAATTTTGCGATAATATTTGTTGCGAGAATTTTTAAAATGTGCGGTGGAAGAAGGTAATTTTGCGATTCAACATGTTGCGAGATTTGCTAAATTTTGCAACAAAAAAAACCATCACAAATTGTTAACAGAAAATGGCTTAAGTGGTGTACAATATGAATAAAGTTTAAAAAATGTAAATTTCAAAACAACTGACAGTAATGAACACGCGGCTTTATTTTACTGCAAAGTTAACAAAATTTTGGTGAAAAGTCGGTCGCAATTTATTTATTCGGACAAAAATTGTGAATTTTGCGATCGCATATTTTCATTTTTGGCTTCAGCAAATGGCGTACACCTCCCCAATTGAAAAATGGGGTCAAAATTCTTATTAGGCATTATCTCTGAGAACATGAACCTAAATGGTATCCATAAATTAACCACAGAAAAACAAAAGTTGAAAAAATACTGACCAAAAATACACAAAAGAAAGGTTTGTTTATTTTCTGTTCCGTCCGGAAATACTTCCTTGTTTGGGCTAAATATTGTTTGTATTTATACTTCATGCTCACAAAGACTTTAAATTTTGCTTTAACAAGCTTCCTTAGCTCACCACCAGGTAGTGTGTCTGTTCACTTCCCAGCAGGCATTGTCAACCATCCTTCACAATTGTTAAAACGCAGACACCGTAACGATCAGGTGTCGGTGCTGCTACGTAAAAAATATGGCTTCCCAAACCTTTGAAAATTCTCAGTTCGCAGACGTGTGCTGTTACCAGGACACCTTCGGCGCCAGCGTAGAACGTGTCATTTTGAAACTATCTCGCCAAGAAATTTAACTCATTCGAAATGCTTCAGTAGCCCCTGCAATCTTGCCACTTGGTGGTACCGTAAATTGTGTATTAAACGCCCATGGGCTTGTAAATTAATTTGTCTAAAAATTGGGGGGAGTTGGGTGCCCCCGAAAAAAAACAAGATATCTATTTTCTATGGGAAGGGAGTTTCTATCACGGGAAAGTTGGCGTATGTGATCTGATTCAATCTAGCATTAACACAAAGTTTTTGTTCTCATCTTTTCTCAAATTTAGGTTATTCTATAGTCTCCTCCAAAATGCAATACAATTCACAGTTAAAGCCACGCAAAAAGTTCGGTTTACGGGCGAGGTTGCAAATTGAAGCACCAGGCAACCAGACTTTTTATTTTATAAAACTGACCACATTTCTTTGACCTGTACCTAGTTTAAAGCTGAAAGAGTATGTAGTCAGACTAAAAAAATATCTAATATTGCTAATATGTTATTTATGTAGCTAGTATTCAAAGTTTTTAGTTTTTGTCAAATAACTTAGTGGTATGAGCTAAAGGTTTGAAATTGGCACCATTGGTAAGCTCGTTTCGAGGCGTTCCAGTATCTAACACAATTCAAAGTTAAAAGCTTAAAACTAATTTCTAACCATCACCGGCCTTCAAAATGCACAAAGCAATTCACGGCCGGGAAGCGTGTGTGTTGCCATTTCGTCAGGAGTTGAATTTTTGCCCAAGTAGGCCAACCAATTAACGAATATTCGGTGCATCCTGACTCGGATTTTTAATCTGGAGTGGATGGGGTTAATGGAACACATGTTTAATCATCCTCGCATCCATTTCTACATGTTGGAGCCTGCTTAAACAGGACTGACAAAATTGTTTGACCTGTTAAATCAACTACAGTGTTTGCACATTCCCTTAGCTCAGGTGTTGCCAATACATTTGGAGTAAGAAACATGTGCAAATAGCATAATTACTACTTGTCGCCTTTCACAACCATATGTTGCTGAAAGTGAACTTAAAGTAGTAACAAGAATTTTAAATCTTTTTTAAAATTTGTGTCTTTTTAACTTATTGCATGCAAGTTCAGTATTAATATTGGTTGGTTTTATTTACAGGACAGCAAAATCAAGTTCCCCCTTCCTTGTCGGGTGATTAAGAGACTGCACAAGCCACGTTTTACCACTACGCGGCCTGTTACCAAGTTTTGATTAAACCAAGGGTTGATACCGCTGTAATAAAAATAAGATGATATGACTTGGCGTTTTTATCCAGTTATTGTTATGCTGTCTTATTTCCGTGGAAAGGGTATTGTACTGCGTCCACAACTCTGTAAAGTTTAGACCAATTTCTATATTCAGTGTACCGTTCTGGAGCACAGTCGCATTCAAATGTCCAAGCCCGTGCTAAATTTAAACAGTCTCTCACTCTTCAAGAATGACTGGAATGTACGCAGCTGCGTACCGGAGCGTGGTATTGTTGCAGTGAGCTTCATGTATGGCACACAACAGCCGTCGAAGTACGGAAGTACTAGAAGGAACACGGCAACCTTTGACAGTCGGGGTCTGGATGTAAAATATGTCAGTCTGGTAAGATTAGACCCTTACTATCTTGTGGTTAGCTTTCTAGTCTATTCGGGCATAAGGGGCGCAGGAATGGTTAAAATTCCACAAAAAGGGGGTAAAAAGAGGTTAAAATACCCAAAAAGTAAGTTTGCCCTGCCCTCTCGGGGGCCTGTGAACGTCCCTGATGCTCTCTTCATAATTATATGGTGTCAAGTTACCAAACCGAAAAATAAAACTTAGTACAGTTTTCAACATTCAGCGAAGCAGGAAACGTACACCTTACTACCACTGGATCATCTTACTTTTTCGTCAAAATGTATTTCGCTTTCCTATTATTAAAGACGAAAGCAAGCCACTGTAGTAATAGTCTAATACTTAACACCCTCTTACTGACAAATTTACACTTACACCCTGACTTTCAAAAACTTGTCCATGTTCCTTCTGGATTTTGATTTTTGATAAAACAGTGCAGTTGATTGGACTGCCTGCAACGGGATGAATGCACAATACACCCAACCTAGAGATAATGTATACATAACTTCTTATTTTTGCTTTTTTGATTGAAGGAAATAGAGCATTAAGCATACCGTAATATCAAAATGGCCGCCTGAATGCATGCATGCATTAGATTAATATTGACGATGGCGCATTCAATATTTCAATTATTAACTATATTGTTTTCATTCTAATTTGAAGGAAATCTTACTATAATAAGCATAATTCAAAATGGCCAGCTGATTTCAATTGGTATCAACTATTTCGTCTCCGTTCTAAATTTGAAGGAAATCCTTCGTAATTGAGACTTATTTCAAAATGAACACTCACTTTCAAGATGGTGGCTTTTACAGATTACTAGTGGCGATGGCATATGCATTGTTTCACGTGGTACTATATTATCTCCGTTGTAACTTTGAAGGAAATTGGACGATATAATTTCAAGATGGCGGCCATTACTGATTAACAGCGACTTTGGTGCATTCATCGTTTCATCTATATCAACTAATAACTGACTCGTCTATGTGCAACATTTGAAAGAAATCTGAAATTTTCTCAGTGGCAGTGGTTAGAAACGCAATAGTCATCTGGAGGTGGATAGATTCCTATCTACAACAGTGGTTGTCATTATACGCCATGGTTTAGGGTTCATATCTACACTGAATGTTCGGTGTAGATATGAACCCTACATTAGGAACTGCTCATGTACATCATAAATTGTTAGTAATCCTATAATTCAGCGAACATTTCAACTGGGTGCTTGTTTGTTTTTTTATGCAAAGAGCCCAATATCCTTGTCAGTCACTTGAATGAGGAGAATAATTTAATTGTTGAGTAACATTAGGAACTGCTTGTGCACAGAAATCTAGGTTTAGTACCAATCAATATGCATTAACGTTTAACCCTTTCACTAGTGAGTTAAAAAAAAGGTTGGCGCCGAGGAAGGGAGGGCGTTTTCCCGTCGCCCATGGAGTGAGGCACGAACGAAAAATTTATTCTTGCGAAAAATATTCGACACAATGATTTGAAATTTACTACGTGCACGCAACATATATTAATTAAGGTGCACAGAAAAAATCAGATAAATGGCTTTAATAGTTTTGGAGAACCATTCTTTTAAATTGCGGGCGGTAATGAACTAAAATTGAAAATCTCCCGTGTTGTGAAAACGCACCGTACGTTGGCATTAGTTAGGCTAAAAATCGTTGTTCCCACCTGATAAGCGATAGTGTGAAGGTTTATCGGCTCCTTTTCCATTTTAGTTTTGCATCGTAGCTGCTGTTTTAATTTTTTAATGTTGTAAAACATCATCTTTTCTCGTTATTTTCAACGACGAACGAAGCACACCAAGAGGCCACTCGCATAAATCTGAAGCGCGCCGCGCCATGGCATCCATGTTGAAATCGCGTGTTAACCAATGAGAGCGCCCCAAATTAGTCACGTGGTGCCAACTGGCCAATGAGGGAACGCGATCTGCAAATGCTTCGGAAAGTTAGATTGTGCCAGCCAGGAACAGCCTACTACAAGTCGTCTGATTGGCCAATGCGAAAGCGTGTAAAGAGGTCGGGATGACGATCCACATCACGAACCGACGCACCTATGTCAAAAAGGCAGATAAGTGATTCGCAAAAGGGTCTAGGCTGGGCGCATGGGCCCAGTTCGATCCTCTGTGTTCTTGATATGAAGCGGGATCGGACTGAACCAGGTCCTACAAAGGCTGGAAGTAACAGGACACAGCCGTGCAATGATGTAGGAAGGCAGCGGATCGTGCAAGGGCCTAGTTCAGGCTTACCGATGTCAAACAGGAACGGAATCGAGGCGATGGTTCGAGTAGAAGAACCGTAGCTTCTTTGAAGTTCATAGATTCAGGCATACGGGAATGGCAATACGTGAAGCAGCTTGGCAGAAGAGGCCCAAGTCTAAAGCTGGGGCCTGGTCCCAGCTCACTGGTCATAGCTGCCAAACAGTGGCGGATTGAACCACCAGCAAGGGGAACCGAACCAAGTCCAAGCAGAGGCTCGATGTGTAAGTGGCAACTATCGTCAGTAGATGGAAGTAGATGTCGGTCCTTCCCCCCTCCCCCAGGTTTCGAACCCGAGGATCGCAAGACGCTGAGGGGGGAAAGGTGGAACAGGAGTCTGCTTTAAGGAAGGAGACCGGAATCGAAGGCAGGAAGACAGTGGATCGCATCTCTAAAGGGTCCGGATTGTGCAGGGAGCCCAGTTCTAGTTTACTGATGACCATACCGTCCATACGGAATCGAGATGATGAGCAGACGAACCGCAGTTTCGGTAGCTAGACGGAATGACAACTCGTGATGAATCACTTGGCTGCTAGGGCCCGGTTCTGATCCACTGACCGAGGCCGCCAAGTAATTGGAATCGAGACGGCAGCCAGGGGAACCGAGCCAAGTACAGGCATAGGTGTGATCCCCATACAGAAACAGGAATCGTGGACAACAGGAACCTAGTTGAATCAAGCGTCGGTCCGGTTGCGTAGCAGTTGTGTAGAGTGGGTAGTAGCCTGGATAGTGATCCTCCCCCTTCCCCTTCGATCCACTAGCCATGAAGATGATTAGGAGAAAGGATGGGAGAACGGGGCTCGAGAACTTGCTTTGGACAGCGGACCGCTCGAACGGCGGATCGCTGGCGGGACCCATCCCGGCCAGGTTACCCTGGGCACACCCTTAACATCAATGGATGGTAAGGGGCACAGGAACCGGGACCGGGGAGGACGGCCTGATCCTCTGTCTTGGTGATGAAAAGAGCTCCGAAGCAACCAATTCAGCGGCTGCCCTAGGAAGAAAGATGCTGGGGATCGCAGCGATCCGCTTATATAGGTGATCCCAGTTCCTGTCATGTGCAGTACGATACGAGCCCGGCAGTGAAGCCAACTTTCAAGCTAGGGATAATATAGCTCCGGGGAGGGGGGGCCCTGACTGCTAATAAAAATAAGGTAATGGTTATTATCGTGGCAACAAAAATGTAATTTTTTAGCATACATACACAATTTATTCTAGAAAATAACAATAATTTAACTTGATGTCTACAATGCAAATAAAAAACTAATAAAACGTATTTCTTTTTCCTCAGCTCCAAACACGAGATAATGCATGTTCGGCACAATATCCTTTGTT
>JAHWFP010229337.1:0-18084 GCA_023313725.1 Lithobius niger
AACCAAATCTCGCGAACAACGTATTGGAAGGAAGATCCCATGCTGTGTCTGGTTTCAGCAGGTACAAACTTTCAACTTTTCGCTTGTGAAGTACTGAAATTATCTTGTTACCATAAATCATGTATTTAATGCCTACGCAAAGTTGAAGCTTCCCCCCCCCCCTTTCCAAAGAAAGTGCTTTAAGGTCAAAATCGTAAAACAGTGGAGTTGATGCCCACCGCCTTAGATTGTGGTATCTATGTGCCATCTCGAAAATATCCACCTGTAAATTGTTGCATTTGGTTCCTGCAATGCTTTCTTGCCCTTGAGGCCACTGCTAGCTGACTTTTCTTCTGTCGACATCCACTTGCAGGAAGGCAGCAATTGAAATGACATTACGTGGATACGTTGTATGGTGAGGGCTATCTGCACATGTGATCATGGCTGACCTTGCACCACCGGTTCAAGGTCTTCACGACACTAACTTCTACACCGTACTTCCTGCGCTACCAGTGTAAATTGGAAAGTTGTAGAGAATCATGTGACGTGACTAACTGCGAAAAAAAATTTAAATCTAAACAGAATGTAAATCATAATTTAAACTTTAAATCAGAACTTGCAACAGAATTTTAAGTAAACGGAATGTATAGGCTACAACCAAAACAAACCCTGACAAAGGAATGTTAACATCTTACGAATGGAAGGGTCCTCAGTATACAAATCTCAGGTACCGATGATGATATTCACGGAAGGTGTACTCCAGACAGCGTATGACATGTATCCATGCTATTACATGTCCCCTACGTACAATTCTGTATGTAAACCTTTTCCAATCGCAATGCCAACATACACTGTGAAGGAGTACTTTCAGATGGTTGTGATTTATGAAGAATGTGGTAGATGGGCTAGAGAAGCTGCTCAGGAATTTCGCCTTCGATTTCCGCACCACACACCCTCGCACAAAGTCATACTGCGCACTGTGTAGCACGTCCAATGAACTGGTAGGTTTGAGACTGCTCCACCCTTGGGACGACCTGTAGCAACGGATAAAGCCACATCAGCTGCAATACTCGCATTTGTTGCTTTAAATCCACATACGAGTGCCTGTCATGTAGCTCAACAGGCTGGTATCTCACAACCGTCAGTTGTTCGTGTTCTGAAGAGTATCATTACCACACCTACCATGTCCACCTACACCAGGGATTGTCACCGGGGGATCACGAATGCAGGGTAGACTTCTGTACCTGGGTGTTACTGCAGATTGAGGACAATCAGACTTCCTTCAGTCCGTCCTCTTCACAGACGAGGCAAACTTTTCCCGTGATGGTGTGGTGAACATCCACAATGCACACTATTGGTCACCCATCATCCCACACTGGATGTTAGAGACACGTCAACAGGAACGATGGAGTGTCAATGTGTAGTGTGGGCTGTACAACAACACAGTTGTAGGGCCAGTATTCTACCAAGGTGCACTTACCGCTCAGCGTTATTTGGGTATGATACTGCAGCAGGTAGTAGTGGACTTTACGGAGGATCTACCGCTAGTGGAATACACAGCTGTGTGGCTGCAGCAAGATGGGGCACCTCCCCATTTTGGTAGAATTGTGTGTGCATGGCTCGATGCAAATTTTGCAGATCGTTGGATGGTTGTGCAGGCCCTGTAGCGTGGACACCACGCTCCCCGGATTTAACTCCATGGACTTCTTCCATTGGGGTCACATCAAGACGCTGGTCTACCAAACACCACCACAGAACATCAATGATCTGCAGGACCGCATTCGCACCCTGCCCTCGGTGACCCCTGCCATGTTGTGCTCTGTCTCCACCGAACTTCTGCAACGACTTGAACTTTGCGTTGATGTTGACAGGCGCCACTTCAAACATTTGTAGCAACACCCCGAATGTGACATGGTTCTACGACCATGGACTGTAACCGACAACCTGGCCTTGAAGCAGTTGTTCAAGGGCAATGATATGTGAAACATACGCAGCATGGTTTGCTGATTCATTCTTTCACCTGTATTCTTTGGTATTTATGCATTGATTTACATTCTGTTTACTTTAAATTCTGTTGTAAGTTCTGATTTAAAGTTTAAATTCTGATTTACATTCTGTTTAGATTTTAATTCTTTTTTTGGAATTAGTCATGTCGTATGATTCTCTACAACTTTCCAATTTGAACTGGTAGCATAGGAAGTACTGTGTAGAAGTTAGTGTCGTGATGACCTTGAACGGATGGTGCAAGGTCAGCTATGATCACATGTGCAGATACTTCACCATACTACATATCCACGTAATTTCATTTCGGTTGTGCACATAGGGAGAAACGGTGGGCACTGGTCCATCCTATCTGAATCACCCCATGTGTCTATGCATTTTCTTTCTCTACTTGTTCCCTCCATAATCAGGTGACAACAACCCCCACTTTAAATAAAAATGGCACAACAAAACGAAAACGTCCGCGTCATGTCAGATCACACTTATCTTTAAGGCACCATCATCTGCAGCATAAACTACCTGCTGGCATCTTATTTCGTCATCCTCTTCAAGGAGAGTTTCCAGTTCAATGCATTCACTCTGACAACCAGACTGTACTTGCTGTGGAATTGATTGTTTAGCAGTAACTGGTAGCTTGTATTTTCCGGTAATGGCATTTAGTTTGTTTGGTGTTTAGTATGTTTTGATCTTATCGTTGTATTGTGGTCAAGAGCGTACGAATGAAGTCACGGCTCTAGATTAAAGAATTGAATTGAAGTAGCTTGTGACGGTAATTACCCTCCATTGCCTTCTGTAGCACATAAGTAGAAATCAGCTCAATAAGCTGTTCTTTTTTGTACGTGTTGCCTAGAGCAACTTTCTGTGTAGTTTCTGTAAGGTGATGTCTAGCAATCACGCCTTTCCCACGAGAAAGACGTGCTAAAGATTTCGTTCTAACCTTGAATTATCGATCAAATATTAGGAAGGCATCATTTTCTAACAGGTATTCACTGACACGCTTCTAACTGAAAATTAACAACTGTACCTCGTGCAGGCCAGTGTATCGTTCACATATCTGCACACCAATCAAGAACATTTGCATCTAATGCCTCGCATCACCGTGCTAACATTTCCCCACAGCTTGTTCTTCAGTTCACTCTTTGCTGCTTATCCCATGCCGGCGTTCTCCGTGAACATAGACATTGTTTTAGGGGACAGCTGATGCGTCAGTGTTGATTCTACAGGAACAGCACGTGTCATAATTTGTCCCACAACTCTGCTACATATTAGCTTAGTATCATATATGATCTTTCCTCTGATGGTAATGTACTTTTTAGACACTTAAATTTTCTAGACAGTCTTAGCTAAAGGGCAGTAGATCCCACCAGCTACACTTTCATAAAGCTGCTTCAGCTGTGCTTGGCCTATTTCGAGTGCATGATGAATGTTGATCATCATGCCTATTACAACTTTTACCAAACCAGATTCTTGGCTCTTGAGGAAATGGATTCATTCACTTAAGTTGTGTATTAGCACAACCAGTTGCATCGCTTTTCATCCGTGAAGCACCTTCTTTGTGTATTGTTAGACTTCTCTCCTACTCCATTTTTCAGTTCACAAACATATTTTTTTCCATCTGACTGCATATGTTGTAACCAAACATAATTTGGTTTCATCGTGTCATTGTTTCATTACCCTCTCCACAAATGCCACATGTGACATCCTCTTCCAGTCCCCCCCCCCACACACCTCAGCTTTCCACACCATCTCCCTTGTGTCGAGAGCCCTAGCCCTAAACAACAGCACACTTCCCCAATCCCCTCCGTAACAACCTTTCCATCCCTTTCTACTTTTCTCCTTCCAATATTGTTCTGCTAAAGGCTTTTTACCAAGTTCCGTCCTCTATCTTCCTTAATGCCTTTCCTCCATCCCCCGTGCTCTCAACAATTCCCACCCTCACTTACTTCGCCAGCCTCCTCATCCAATCCATCCACTTTGTGCTTCTCTATCGTGTAACATATACACCCTCCTCACAATGACCCGCTTTTCCAGCCCTGTACCCTCTTGTTGAACCTAATCTTTGCCGCAACTTCTCTTGCCTCGAAGGACAACCACCCCATTTTCCCCTTTCACCACCTTCCCAGCAGAATACCTATGTGCTCCCAATGCCCACCTTCCCAGCTCCTCCTGGAGCCTCTCCAACTCCTTCCACCCTTCCCAACTATGCACCAGACCTCCCCCACCCGCAAACATCAGCACAGAATCCTCGTAATCTCCTACCCATTGTACCCCCACATTGCCACCTTCTTAATCATCCCCTTGACTGCTTTCCCCCCGACTTTCCTTTAAGTCGCCTCGAGATAGTCAGGTTTCACACACAGTCTCACTCGCAGGTAATCATATACTGTCACTCTTTACCCACGTCCCTCCTAACTTGAGTCTTTCCTCCTCTTCTTCCCCCAATGATCTTCCCCTTCCCCTTCCCCAAAACCTTAAACCCCGATTTCTCCCCACTAAACCCCACCTTCATCTCCAGATTCCTCCCCCCCCCCCCCCCCCCCCGCTCCCCCTCAAACAGCCCGATCATCGGCAAATGTCAGTTTTGATGTGTAGAAACCCTCTCCCTCTTTTCCCCACCTAAACCCTTTTTCCGATTCCACCGATCGTTTTTCCCAATCCCCTAAGATACACTATAGAAAGTAGCCGCAATAAGGGGCACTCTTGCCTCTTACATTTCACCCAGTCCAACTGGACACTCCTCATGATACAATATTTATCCCACTATCATATTCAGATCCACCAACCCTCCCCCTCCAACTCCAAGTTTCCAAAGTTTCCCCCCACAGGAGTTTCCACTGCACTCCATCGTAGGCATGGGTAATGTCAAAGAAAGCCACCCATAAGCTCCTCCCCCCTCACAATGGCCCGTGTCATGACAAATACGTTATCTTCCAGCCCATTCCCCTTTCTGAATCCGTTTTGCACCTTCCTTCTCTTCCAACAGGTCTCGGAGCCGACTTGTCACCACTCTCATTACACCTTACTAACTATGGCTACGGGCCTAAAGTTCTAAATTTTCCCGCTATCGTTTTCCTTCCCCTTACATACATATAGTACCTTCCTAAACCACCGAACAGAGCGAACAGAATGCACTACTGTTAGAGACAGTTTGGCTCCAAACTTAATGTCGCGCGTGCGCAGTAACGTTGCATCAGCCGTTTAGTACCTTCCGAAATTGCAATCACAGCTCAGCAAAATCAACAAGCTCAACAGAGCACTCGTTACGTCATACCTTTAACGTGACCAGACGTGGCTAGTTGACTGGACCAGGCTACGATAATGGAAGTAACCAGGCGTGAGCAATGCTAAATTGAGAACTTTCTCGCGGAGGTGGTTGCGGGTGATTCTCAGTGGTGGAGCTTTTGAGCATACGCTAGGTACATAAACAGATTCTTTGCTGATGATGGTTGACGTAGGCAAGCAACATCAACATGGCTTTAGTAGGGAATGAGCTGAATTGTCACCAACAGTGGTGCGTTTGGTTCGTTCTGTTCGGTGCTTTAGGAAGGTACTGTTCATGAACCCTCTCCCTCTTCGAGCTTTCTGGCACCCTCACCTCTTCCAGAACTTCATTCATTTCCCAAATCAGCCTTCTTTTGCCCTTGGCTCCTATCCCCATGATCAGCTCCCCAGCAGCTTTCCCCTTACAAACAAAAGAAAGTGCTTCTTCAAACTCCCCATAAAAATATCATTCAGTAGTCCGCCTTCTCTCCCCTCCTCTATCACCACCCCCTCTTCACTCCCCGTCTCCTTGTCGACCCCACACAGCCCTTTCACAGCTTCAGTCACTATATCTGTAATACACCTCACTCCTTCCTGGCTCCCTTCCACTTTCCCACTTCGGCTCACCTTGCTGAGCTCCCTATTCTTTTCCTTTACAAATCTCGAGAACTTCGAGGCCGCTTCCCTGCACCTCTTCGCCACCTCTCTTGTCAGCTTCTGTTTAAACTCTGTTATTTTACTTGCTACCACTGCTCCCACCTCCTTCACCTCCTCATCCCACTACCCTTTTCCTCTCCCCCTCCCAACCCCTCTTTGCCGGTTCCTACACGCCTCTCTTATATCCCTGTTAGCCTCCTTCATCTCCTGATCCCACCACCCTTTACCTCTCCCATCCTCCCATCACTCCTCCCAACAGTCCTGTCAGCCACCTTCAGTACCTCTTTCTCCCTGTTCCCATGCCCTTCCTCTTTTTCTCAAGCCTATCTTCGACCTCCTTCTCAAAATTTTCACGCATCTCCAGATCCGCCAGCTTCTACACTCTCCCTCTCATTGGCCCCCCCCCCCCACTTTCACTCTACTGTGGATATCTCTCTTTCTTCCCCTCCATCGCTCCCACCCGTTTTCACCACCAATTAGACAATCGTCAGAATCTGCCCCATCTCCCCTCAACATCCTCCCCACGTATCTTACCTATCCTCCCTCATCCTCATTCCAAAACACAAAATCCACTGTAGACCTGATTCCCCCTTCCCCAGGTAAACACCATCATGCTTTCACTTCCCAAAATCGCCAGTTCCAAATTACACTCTCCCCAAAAACTTCTCAACGCCGTTCCATTGCCCTTATTAGTAACCCCACTCCACTAGCCTAGTGTACAAGTCCCCACAATGAGCACATCATACCCCCATCTATACCTTTCAACCTTCACTTTAAGCTGATCAGAGACCACCCTGGTCACTCCCTTCCCCCTCTTACAAACTTCCACCGTTCTCCTTCGTAGCACTTTAGACACTCCCTCTATGCTCCTTGATCCTGTGTCATCACCGCCAGTGTCTACTCTGGCTACAGCACCACACAAACACTGCGCCTCCACCCCAAGTCTCTATTTCTTTCTTGACATTTTCTGTATTCCTTTTCCTCATTCCCTTCCTTCTTCTTGCTGGCTGCCTCCTTCTTCTTCGCCCTGTTGTCCCTCTCCACTTGCTGGGCTATTAACAGAGCCTTCTTCTACCTCTTCCATTTAGCCTCCGTCCTTATCCTCTGCCTCCTTCTCCCTTATTTCTTCACTTTCCTCTCGCCATTTTCTTCCACCTCTCTATCTTTTTCTTGCATCCGCATTCCCACTTCTCCCTCCCATTTTCCTCCTCTTTGGCCCTCTCCTTCACATTTTTCTACTCCCTGCTGCCCATTTCTCTTACTCCTCTCTCCCCTATTCTTCACCTTCCCTTTCTCCCAAGCTGTAAAGGTTAACAATATCGCTGCCACTAGATGGCGCCACAGTATTTTTGTACTTTAATGGTAACAGATGCACTGCTCCCATACCGCCCCAATATCTTTAGTTATATAGCATTAGAATGGCAAGAGTATAGTTTGTTCCACATTATGTTTTCAGAAAACTGACTGTATGACGCCACGGTTTCTTCCACTACGAGTGCAAGAAATCCGGTGTAAACATCCCATTCGTAAACTCTAACAGTAACTGTGAAGTGTCTACAAGTGTGATATCCACATGTTTTTGTACTCTTAGTGCAAGGAAACGAGTCGTCATCCAGTCACTTTTCTGAAAACATAATGTGGAACCTAACAACGCACTACCAAACATGCCCCCCTCCACGCTCCGTCTATCGCTTTGGCTTGAACGATCCATACCGTGTGAAAAAAAAACCTGCCTTCGTGCGTGGCGTCATTAGATTTGCCGCTGAATTGACCACGCAAAGCAAATTTTTTTTTTTTAGTTTTTAATGTCGTAATTTATTACAAAGCAAATTTACAAGAGAGCAGAACAAGTGCAAATGAATCAAAAACATTAAAACACACACAAAAAAACCAACAAACAAAGGCAACACAACGAAAACGGCAAAACAAAACCAACAAACAGGTGTTTTCGACTCGACAAAGGCAGTTTTGAAATACGAAACTGGGCACGACACGCAGAAGAAAGCAAAATCCCAGACAAATGAGCACACAGAAGACGAAAACACTTAAAGCACACTGATGTATTCGTCGAGGGAGGCACTGGCAGGAATAGTGTTCAGGATCGAAGCAGCATTCCCCCGCTGAACCGCCACCCCAATACGCTGGAGAAGGAACGCGGTCGACCTCTTCTCACCAGTGGCCCTGGATATCCTGCGACCGATGTCGTGGATCAGAGCCAGGCCAACCCGACCAAAGGACCCCAAAGTCTCAACAGCCACTGGGCAAAAGAAATACCGATTGTCCAGGTATTCATACTTGCCTTTCTTCCTTGCTTCAGCAGCGGAGGCGGCGCTCAATGGCTCCAAGGAAGTCTGACTAAGGTAAGACGGTGCCAAGGTGTCGGTGCAGGTGAAATCCCATATCAACTGACGACCGCTTGCCCATGGGATCAAAGAAATACCGTCCAGACGCTTACCATTCTCCCGGTCGAGGCCAACAGGTTCCAGCTGGGCGGGAATCCCAGCAGACACGAGGGCCCGCTTGATGAGGTCGTTGACAGCAGAATGGCGAGACCAGCGACCTGCACTTTTCGTGCAGCTCAATCCGTGAGTGCCGGAAGAGTCAACAACTGCCCCGTACGGACACACGTGGGGTTCGCAAACACGGCAACCCAAGCGAAGAGCAACAGCAATCCGGAAGCCACCGTCGTCAAGAAGAGTGCCAACATGGGGTGAGGGAAGGGCCTGGAGCCAAGTGCCTGATTCCTTGGAAGATACCCCAATGAGACGGGCCTTTTGGGTGAGATTGGCAGCCCGCTGATGGAGTATCGAACGCAGTTTCTCGACGCCCGGCCGAGCCAACTCACGTTGACTGGCTTTAGCGATACCGGTGGGAGGGGTAGCTTTGGTCAGCTCGGACCAGGCAGTGATTCCCTCATGGAAGACAGAGTCAGACCCGTTCCTGCAGAAGACAGGCAGAATGTCATCGACGAGCTGCGACACGGAGCACGAAGAGGAAAGGAAAGCAGGCAGGGACAGATCCGACGCACGACGAACACCCAGACCGCCACAGGACACGGGCAAAGAACACTGGTCCCTAGCCATTGGTGAAAGTTGGGTGTTGGTAACGGCCTCCAGAGCCGAATGGAGACCCTCATGACAGACCAATGGGGCATCTCCAAGTAGGGGCACACCGTAGAACGTATGACAGTTTGGGAATGGCCAGAGAGTCCTTCAGGAGAAAAAAACCACAGTGAGCCGACAGGTGCTTGAGTCTACCTGCCATAACAGCAAGGGCCTCGGTCTTGGAGTCTAAACAGGTGCTGATGGCTTCGTCGGTGAGAGGGGCCCCTAAGCAAATTGGTAGTTGAGGCCACAATGTGCCAACACACTCGTTCGTTTTCATTATTGGGGTTCTTGCACCGTTGTCTTTTTTGCTGTGAAACTTTGCTTTATAATTTTAATTGTTACTGAATTATTACAAATGGCAAAATGGAAAAGTTGAAATATGAAACCTTTTCCTGGGAAACACTTTTTTCTTACGCAAACTATCGGTACCTTCCTAAACGACCTAACAGAGCGAACCAAACGCACCACTATTGGTGACAGTTTGGCACATTCCTTACTAATATCCGTGTTGATGCGGCTTGAATGACGTCAACATCGTCAGCGACGAATCCGTTTCGTCAAAACTGTTAGCTCGCGCATGCTCAAACCTCCATTCCAGCAAACCATCTCCCTGAGATGGTTCGCAATTTGGCATTGCTCTTGCCTGGTCACATCTATTAGCCAATCCTGGTTAAATCCATTAGCTAGGCCTGGTCGCGGTGAAGGTATGACGTATCAATAAGCTGCTGAGCTCGTTGAGCTATATTGTAGTTTAGGAAGCTACTGAACGGCTGACGCAACATCACTGCGCACGCGCGACGTCAAGTTTGGAGCCAAACTGTCTGTAACAGTGGTGCGTTCTGTTCGCTCTGTTCGGTGCTTTAGGAAGGTACTGATTATTTCATAAAATAGTAAGTGACATCACAAATTGTTTAACCTATCTGTAGTTCATGACATTGCAAAGACCTTGTAGAATTTGGCGATCCAAAAGGCCCTTTGAAAATGGTTATCGAAGCATATCTCAGTGGGCGCTACAGTGGAAAATCACAAATTTTATATATTTTCTTTAGTCAAAAGTTGGGCGCGAACTCCGTACCCCCTGCGGGTGTGGTCGTGTTTACTGGCGATGATAACTGCCATTTTACTTCCTATTTTGAGATTTATTTGGCAGAAGCATCTAGGAGCACGTCTCCCGAATTAATGGGTGTATGTGTAGAGTACGTCTTTATGAAGCCTTCGTTGAAGATGGAAATGGAACAGCTACTATGTTTTTTTTTTGTTTTTTGAGTCCCTACTCAGTATGACCTTGACTCTTGTTTCAGCGAAGAAATTGTGACATCCTTTTAAAGTAAAAAAAAAAAAAAAAAAAAAGAAGAAGAAACAAACGAACTATGGGCGAGCCATCGTCGTTGTCAAACAGTAATATTTGTCCGTGTACTCGTGTACATATTGGAGAGGAACCATATAAGTGTGCTGACTGTGGGTTTGGCATTTTAATGTTGGAAAGTAAAGTTCTTCTGACACGAATCCGTGTTGATAACGGCCCTATTGTCATTGACCGGACGATCAGGTGCACGTTGTGTGGCAAGGTTTTCACGAGAAGAGATAGTTTAAAAAGACACATGTATATACATACTGGTAAGATACCGTTTAAATGCGCGGATTGTGGTCGTGGCTTTTCTACCAAATACAGACTTATGGAACACTTTAGGCGTAAACCGAACTGTACTCGGACTGATGTATCGTTGCAGGCCTCATTTTTAGACAGTCCCATCAGCTTCCACGGAGAATTCGAACCCGCAGTCACACAAACGAGAATCGAACCCGTTAGCATACATACAGCATTCGAATCATTACGATCGAACACCTCCAATGCCAATCCACAAATAGAAAAACCGATAATATGTGCCATATGTGGCAAAAGCTTCACACGAAGGTATCATTTGCGTAAGCACATGTGTCTACACACTGGAGAGAAACCTTACAAATGCTCAGATTGTGGCCGTGGCTTCATGACCAACCGTCGTTTGCTGGAACATAGCTGTGAACATTCTGATGATCAATCGTGCGATTCCCTCAGCGACGCGTCGTCTATCCCAACCTATGAGACATTTAGTAACTTGCCTTTTACGCCGAGCACTCCTTCTGATAGCGATACTAGCAAACAAGCCGGAATGTTACCCTTGCAGTGTGGAATGTGTAGGAGTTACTTCCCAACCAAACAACTTTTAGCTAGCCATGTCTTTTCACATACTGGAGAAAAACTAATTAAGTGTCCCGACTGTGGGGCTCAGTTTTCATCACAGTCCGTTTTGCGTCAGCATAATAATGTTGTGCATAAAGGACTTGAGCCGTATCTTTGCGAGATGTGGGCATTACTTACGAGATAAGTATACTTTATTCGTAGGTATACGCATCTATGGAACGTACAAACGTAAGACTAGTGAACATACTTTCCACAAAAAAATCTTGGCTATTGACAGGTGAAAAGTGTAAAAATGAAATTTAAGAGGAAAAAATGGGTGCGAACACTTGCTGATTACGGTGAGTGTAGAAACATTTTTGTGGAATACTTCATTGGCAGGGTGTGGAAAAGTTGGTCTTGGGCATTAATATCACAAAAAAAATTTCATCACTCTGGGGTCATGTCTTGAGGTACCCCAAAGGCCTTCAAGGTTAACCTTGGATTAATAACTACACTTCATTACGGGATAACCCACTTGCTATACTTACCGTGCAAGCACCGCGACCCAACATACGGTACGAATACTTTAGTTCCTCAATTTGCCACGAGAGTGCCACCTGCCCGACAACGGTGAAGTGACGTCGAGCCATGTGACTAGCGCCTCCAATCACTCGAGCAATCGCCGTGAGCATGCGTCGCCACCATCTTGGATTTGCCCGGAAGTAGTTGGAGACAACAGCTTGCGGCCAGATATGCGACAGATGGCGTACCACGTTTTACACTGGTCGCTAACACGGCTAGATTTCAGAGCGAGTGAATAGGGCTTGGATTAACATTGTAAGTGTGAATGGGCGGAACGGACAAAAAGGCAAAAACGAAGATTTGACTGGTTTTAAATTTAATTTTAACATTATCTCATATGAAACACTTACGAGACTACGAAAGGTATCCTAGCCGTAATTAACCCCCAAACAATTTTTTTTTCAGTAATAGTGAAAGTAGTAGTTATAGGCCAAAATTGCCAAAAAAAGCCATATTGGCCAATTTTCGATGCTGAATAAATAAAATTCTTTGTAGTTTCTTTGTAGTTTGAGAGAATCGAATGAGAATAGCTTCAAACTTAGATATAAAACAGTCAAATCATCATTTTTTTTTGCCTTTTTTGCCATACTGCCCATTGCCGTACAATGTTAAACTTGAAGGCCCGTGAGGCACCTCAAAACACGACCCCAGAGTGGTGAAATTTTTTGTGTGTGATAGTGATGCCCAAGAGCAACTTTTCCACACCCTGACAGTGAGGATTTCCAAAAAAGGTTTCTACACTCCACCTTATTGGTGATGCACCGATGTTGGCGTCGGGTATCAGCCAGTTTTGGCTACGTCAACGTCAGATATTAAAACTTGAAATTGACGCGTACACTGAAAGTCAATTTGTGAACAAGTTACAAGAATTTCAGAATTTGGTTACAAAATCTTCAGTTATTATTTACTCTTTACTTTATGAAACATTGGACCGCTAGATGTTGGAATCTGTTGGCCTAGCACCATATTTTTTCAATAGGCCTATCCAACTTTGACAGCATCAGTGTGCCCTTACTTACGGGTAATGCTTCGCTGCGACTTACTCGGGGAAAAATTTCCTTCGATACGGAATATTTTAATCGTAAAGCTGGTTTTGAATTTCTAGATTTGTAACGCTATATCAATTGCTGGATGGCCAAAAAAGTGCAGAACCAAATCGTTAACAAACCATGTAACCTTCTGCTTTATCCGTTGAAAATCTGGCATGTGTTCCTCACTTTGCCTATTTAGTATTTTGATTACAGCAAACGTCTGCAATCTTCAGTATTTTGAATTGAAAAAAAAAACATCCTTCAAAAGAATAAGTGTTATTTGAAAGCTCCGCTGTTTACAACGGTGCAAGCCATATATCTTTTCGTATGGTTAAAAAGTTAGGAAAAACTTATAGGCCTATTATTTTGAACCCCAAGAGCTATACGTGCAGTGGAATATGTGATTCTTGGAAGTGCGTGCAATTTTCCATTGTGCTTACAAATAATTAAATCTCTGAACAAAATCGAACTTGTTAGTCAAACTAGGCCTAGAGTAATAAATGTGAATTATGAAGTATGGATTGAACTGCTGAAATAAGTTTACATGTTCATGATTGATCCTCAAACACTTATTTTCTAAATTAAAGGTCAGAGAGCTAGTATCGTAGGCTAGCCCTTGTTAGTGGAATAAATCTGGATTTGACAGAGCAGCTTAGAGTGACTTCAGCCGTGTTGAATTGTAATGAATTTTGAAGTGGTAGGCTGCTTTTAGAACTGAACTCTTGAAATAGCTGATGTTATCCATTTTCATGTTATGTGCTTCTTATTGACATTACCAACTCTTTTATCGAATTGATTAGGCCACAAAAATGAACACTAACCTTTGCCAAAGAAAGTACTTAGTGATAGCAGTGTTGTCGTTTACTGAGGTCACGTGTGTAGTCCACGATGGAAGTTTTTATGAAAGCCGAACTTGTTGACCTCTTCACCTGCAAATTCTCACAGAAAAAATACCGTACCTATTTTGAAAATCTCAAGACATAGGCCTACTGGTGAGTGAAAAGCTATGCAAATGTTTGAACTATGATTGGTGTTTGCAACCAACCGTTGTTTTGTCTACTGGAACTTAGTTAGAAATATGTCGCTCAGTGACGTGTCACCTCTGTTCAGTGTCACTGACGAGTCATCTCAACTGCATAACTTCTAAAAAGTCACAAAAGGCCTACCACTGCGGTGGAATCGTACAGCAGTTTGTTGTAGAACTTATAGACGGTTGAAGGTTGCTGCAGACAAATATTTGCTTTTTAATAAAGATGTTATTGATTTCGAAACTTCATTTTGGGTGGTGCTATCTTTAAATTAATGTGATATTCAGAAGTTATACCAATTAAGCTATTAAAACGGTTTGAACTGAGGATGTATTATGGGCCTAAGCAGTATTATTACGGCAAGTTAACTTTTGACACTAGTTGTTTACATTTTATGATAGCACAAAAGCCAAACGAACGAGGAGAAAATGCATAATGCTCATGTTTTCATGTGACCGAAATTACATCTTACAATCACAAACATAAAGTGAGACATAAACATAAATATAAACATAAACATAAAGTGTGACTGTGGGAAAGTGAAATTATAAAGTGAGTACAGTACTGCATTAGCCTGTATATAAGACTGTACTGAAAAAAATATTGAATCTTTTCTAACTACTGTACAGCTTCGCTAACTTCCAAACCCCGTAACTTTAAGCCAAATTTTAACAGATTTCGATGTTTTCGGTAGCCTACAACACTTGAATCAGTTTCTCGAATTATGGGTTACAGTAATGAATTTGTAAGTCCTAATCAGGTTTGGTTGCTGTAACCCGACTGACCATACTTTTTCCTCCCGATCCTAATTTATTTTCCTCTTTTGGCTTGGTTGTAAGCTGTGCTGGCTGATCATTTTCCCCCACAAAATGAGCTCTTGCAAAAACGGAAATATGGATGCAAGCAGCACATTTTCTCTTCGAAATCCTGTAAAGATATTGATAGGTAGGCCTAATGTTAGGCTGTTGCGATGTAAAGCTGTGATTAACAGAACAAAAAACGACTTTGCCGTTTAGAAAAAAAGCATTAGCGCTCGTATCCCCATACTCACAGCTGTGAAGGAACACAAATAAAAAGGATTAGCTTTCACTCGAACACAACGAACTATAATTTGCACGTATACGCGGGAGACTGGCCTGTACAATCCTTGTTTCCTGGAATTGGAGTTTAAATTATAGTTCATTGCATTCGAGTGAACTCTCATCCATTTTTATTCGTGTTCTTTCACAGCTGTGAATATGGAGATACAAGCTCTAATGCTTTTTTTCTAAACGGTGAAGCCATTTTTTATTCAGTTAATTTGTTGGCTTTTTTCGCTTCCTTTTTATTGTAATTGCTATGGTCTGATCTATCGTGACCACAGTACGTCTGCTGTCTACCTACTTTTGTTTGCGAAAAAACGGAAAATTAGAAATACGTATTTATGTTCAGGTTCCGCCCAAGCTTTGTCCCATGTTTATTATTTGCTGGCTACACACTAGCGTGTATCTAGATTTAGCAAGTGTCATCTCGATGGGTAGTTGACTCTGCATTGTTGCAGGCAGACACAGAATCGTGGCAAACAGTCACGGTAACAATTCAATTGGCTTCCAGAAGCTCGTATTGACGAACTAAATAAGTCATTCAGTCTTGTTGGCCGCTCAAAATTAACGATTTCGCACCCTGTAGTTTAAAACTTTAAGATTAAACCAAGACCATTTCATTTTGGTTCTCCACAACGAGTAATTTTCCCGTGCCCAACCATTGTTGCATCTTTTTGTTTGAGTGATCTCTTATCCAATCTTGTGCGCCTCGTTTCTTTGTTGGACCATTATTGTTACAGGTTGCAGCATTGTAACATTTTGACATTGTTAACCGCTCAGCTGCCTCCTCCCCAATTTCTGAAAATTCTCGTGCGCAAACGAACTCTAATATTCACGGCATGCCGGACTGTAAATAATGTGAAATTAATTATGAATAGATTGCAGAGTATCTAAGCCTAATGCTAAATTGATAGCCTAGCTGATTAGGAATTTTTCTTATCCTTTTGGGGGCTCTTTATGTGAATGACCACAGAACATTGTTAGGCGTTGACTTAGTACTATTGAATTCTGGATGTAGGCTAGGCTACCATTGGAAAGCTGGCAAAAAATTAATTATCCTGAATCTGTGTATTGGAATACATAGATGTATTTGGTGAAATTATGATCCACGGCTGCAAATAAATTTATCTGATTTATGGGCTGGGTAGTAGCCTGGGTAGGTTTTGGGTTTTCAAGTTTCGATTCGGTTGGTTTTGGCTTTTTTTTAAACCTAAAAAAGGTTTCCTACTTACTTAGGGGTAGGTTTATTAATTTAGCAAACGAAATACAATCAGGCCTATGTTGTTAACAGCAAATTCCTTTTTTTGTTGTAAGGTATTTCAAGTTATAACGGCTCACTAAAACAATTAACTTCCTTAACCACAGCTAGCATTTTGTAAATATAAAAATAAGAAGATTAATAAATAAACAAAAAAAAAAATAAATAAAAAATTCCGTTATGAGGAACACAAAAACACTAAAACGGTTCCCTTAATAAGCACTGGTACTTGTGTTCCTTTTGTGCATTTTGCCAAAAATAACAAAAACATTTCGTTGTCAGGAACACAGAAGCACTAAAACAATAATTTCAATAAGCACAGTAACTTGTGTGCATTTTGCAAAAGCAAAAAAAAGAATACTAAAAACAACTCTTCTTAACTGCTGCATACTGAAAAAAGATCCAAACTGCACTTTGTTTTGATGTTACTTCATCTCCATTTGATTGCTGACTGGAATCCTGGCTCATCGAACAGCGTACAGCTATCTTGTTAGCCAACCATACAGATATTCACTAGGCTTAACTCAATGCTGAGTGATATGCATGGAGTATTCTGTTGCTCTAAGCAAAGGCAATGAAGGCTGTATGAGGTATGGCAAGGCCGGCTAAAAAGATCAGATCAGTCGCTCGCGCAACGTGAGTATTCCCCATAAATCGACAAAACGATTATTTTGTAAGGGGCAGGAGGTTTTACGAAGACCGAAAATTGCGATTCGATTTTCGAAAACGACCCATCTGTACTAGGTAGGAAATTAAAGCACCAGGCACCCAGTTAGGGGAAAACATGACGTGATCAGGAGACTTAACTAAACAATAAAAAAAACTTTTTTTTTTGAGAAATTGACCCTTCCTCTTTCATTTTCATGTGTCGTGTCAACAGTGAATACTTGTCGCACAACTTTGGAGTTTCAATAGACTTAGGTCAGGCCGTGAAAAGAAAATTCTGTAATTCTCGGGCCAATTCGGTATCAAAATGGCCAGGCAACTAGGCTTTTTTTTTATTTTTATTTTATTTAAAAGTTGCAAAAGAGGTAGCCTACATTGAAATAGGGATGGCACAATAAATGACAGTTTGATAATATCACAATAATGATTTTCGTCGATTAGGCCTATCGTATCGTACCTTTTTTAGCATATTGAATTATCGAGGAAACTAACAAGCACTAAAAAGATGTCAAATTACTGGTATTGTTCATGTTCGAGGACGTTCATGTGACATCCACTTGTGGTCTGAGCGACTGGACAGCCTATTTTTTTTTATAAGTTTATTTTTATTTTGGTTTACTTTTACTATGTAGGCCACACAGCCAACGTAGCATTCAGCCTACGTGTTTTTTTTTTTTTAAGTGTACTAATATTAAAATGGCTATCAAAATGTTTTTTGTCGAGATATTATCAATTATTGCTATAATTTTTAAAACTTTTATCTGGATAAAAGATTTCTGTATCGTGTCAGCAACGGCCATTTCAAAATTTGCTGAACGTAGGTCTACTATCATGTGTCATGAATTTTTGTGTTATGCCATGAAAAAAAAAAAAGTTTTTACATCTTCCAAAAATACTCACCTCACTTTAGCTAATCTCAGAGCTTGGCTCTCTCTTTGCCCATGAATAAGACTTCCCAGCCGTACCCAGCCCGCCCTCAGGCAACAGCGCCAGCGCTCCCAGTGTCACTGGACAGCATCGTCACTTTTTTCTTGGGCAGCGCAGGGAGAAGTCGCTCCATTTCTGCGCGGTGTTTTCTCTTTGTTTCCGTTAGGCAGACGTGATATCATGGCCGGGAAGATAGTTTACGGCACTTGTAGGCACAGGCTTACACCCGGTGACACCCATGAGCTTTGCCGTCGGTGCAGAGTGTGCAATTTTGACGATAATTGCTGCGATGTGTGTCTCGAATTCGACTCGGAAACCAGGCAAGGTTTCCGCCGTACATG
>JAHWFP010229339.1:0-67701 GCA_023313725.1 Lithobius niger
CTCTTTGTTGGTCAAAATTAATCCTCCATTTCTGACTCAATAGTAGAGGTTACGAAAACAGCCTTCAAGTTGCAAGTTTGCAGCTTTTGTAGTTGTTTACAAAGTTATTTATAATTAATTTATTTACAAGTTCGTTAGTTATGTACGCCCATGTTATTTGTTAGAACCCACTAATAACATGTCTGACCACATACCACACCCGTTGGTTCTGAACAATAAAATGTTGAAAGAAACATTGTTCAAATTTCACGCAATGAAATACACAAAACTGGCTAATACCCGTAAAACAACAAACAAACATGAAATAAACAGCGTTGGGATAACTCTGTACAACAGACCGGAGATGCTAGCTGGTCACTGCCTTCTAACCTTTCCATTTGCTTCACTGCTTGACAGTGAAGTTTATGTGCAAAAAGGGTATTTTGCGCATAACTCTGGCGTTTCTACATGGATTTCCATTCTGTTTCTTGGGTTGGCAGTTTTTAATGATTACCTACAACTTTCAAATTTGCACTGATGGTCTACGGTGCTTCCTTTAGAAGTTAGCAACGCAATGACCTTGATGGAGGTCTTCAAGGTCATCGTCTTTACACTCATGTGAATCCCCGCTGTTTACTCATTATTACTATAAACTTGTTTTCAGGATATTTTACACCATTTAGGATATATTCAGGTAGGCCCGACTTTTGGACCACCCTGCATAAACGTATTTTGAGGGGAGAGGGAGCAAAAAGGCATGGCAGGGATAGTGTCCGGTTCAGCCAGACAAGCATTCAGTTGCTTCGGCAGACTTAAGGCTCTAAGAAATTAATTTTCAATAAATAAAAAAATTACGTTGGGCTTCGTGGACATTTGGTATTTGCAATGAATATTTTGCATGCTTAAGGTTATATTATAAATTCCTGACACATTCTCTGACAGTATCCATTGTTCCTATAACTGAGTGACAAATTCACCCATTGGTTTCAGAGGCTAGGGGTTCAATATTTCCCACTCTCCCAGTCTAAGATAAGCCCAAAAGGAACGGCAGCATGTCCGCAACTGTATTTATTTAATAAAAAAAATGGTTGTGTTGGAGCACAAGTTAATAAAACACAACAAAGAGTACGCTTCACATCACGGACAGTCGGACACCTACTTAGTCCAGCAACTTTTCGATATTTCACAGATGTCTTCATCAGGCTTCGAGGATTTTCTGGCCTTCTACTAAATCTCTGGATGTACAGCATCGTCGTCTGCTTTTTCCATTTTTGCATTCGAATTTGGCCGTAATCGCCGCCTCTCGTATTTATTGGGCTGCATACGTGGTGGTTCTTGTTAGACTCCGTTGACGGTTCAGCTGCTCGCCGAGGAGTTCTCTTCCAACTAAGCGTGCAACTTAGGGGAAAGCTGGGCCCTGGGTGTTCATTAACTCATTCAACTCCATGACGTACAATGCGTACGTCATGGCATAGCATTCTTCAGTACTATGACGTACGTCATGGTTATAAGTGTCTCTAGCGAGAAATTTACAGTCTGGTAATGCATGCAAAGTGTTTGTTAAAGGCCTGGTACTGCTAGCACACATTTATTAACAACTTTGCTCACTAGATGACGTAAGATGCGCAATTCATGATATTTTTAGCTGCACGTGCACGCAAAATGGTGCGCCCCATTATTGTTTGTTTGTTTGGCATGGTCGTGACGTGACATGGCCGTGGGCAATAGCGTTTTATATCAATTGGAATTAACTAAGTTTACATTAAAGAGCACCAAATATAGCTGCCCCTAGAAGCAATGCAGTTCATGTGAGCTTCCCTGCACTGCAAAAAAAGCTTGGTATTTGAGCAGTGACCTCCAAATAGGGCCTGTAGTGGGAAGGGGTTAAAAGCACTCCATTCTTTTCATGTTGTTGAATTGCAAGTGATTCAAGACAACGGACGTGGAAATCTCACATAGAATTCGACTTAAGAAGAGTGCTCGTACCTTCGCGCTTTAAAAGATTTGCTGTGAATTGCATTGCCATTGTCGTCCTTCTCAAAGATGTTCACTGCTAGACTACAACTTGTAATGACATTTGGAAGCTGTGTGAGACTCGTCCCCTACCCTAGGCAATTGGTGTAACCTCACTACAAAACATCAGAATCACACATACGCTAGGTCAGCGACGGGAGAATACAAGGGTGACAATTTTTACAGGGTCCGGAGAATTTGGGGATCGGCAAATTTCGAGTTGAGCTTAGTGTTGAACATTTCAGTATCACTAATGTATTGACAAATTTTAAATTATTTGTAGGCTAGGTAGTTTTGTGTCTTGTAAACTACTTCAAAAAACTCTCATGCATCTATTTGCCATTTGGTCCTACCTAAACCCGCTTGCCAAAAAACGGAGCTTGGGGAATCCTGTTACCGGCCGTGCAGTAATCAATAAAGTTTGGTAGGCCTAGCCCTACAGCAGAAAGCAGTTCGTGAATAAATACATCCACCTCAATGAGAGTGTTAGGATTTTGCTGGTGTGCATTACCTTGTCTTATTTTCTTCGTGTAAACTATTATGACGCATTTTTCTTCATGCTTAGGTTATGCAGCTGATTAAGGAAAGCCGATGGGAGTCTGCGGCAGCTTCTAAATTCTTTCCATAAATACACTGTTAATGGTCTTCAATTGTTACCCGCCTATATTATAACGAAAATGTAGCCGGGTCTTCTTACACACCAGTAAGTTGGCTGCACGTAGTCCAAAGATACAAGTAACAATGCATCCTGATCACGGAAATGTTGCAATCCTGCATTATTGCCCAATAAACACGCTTCATTCTAGAGGTTGTAAGATTGAGGAGTGAAACAAGGTGCTGGGTAAGAGAACATCGTCAAATCATTGATATTGAGCAAACACTAGGGAAAATAACAATTTCATGTAAATAATTGTAATACCCCATCTGAATATTGTGAAACAGCCTTATCTTCAAAAACAGCTAGATCCTAATAAACTGTACTGTGACTGGGGTTGGCGCTAAAGACCTAGCTAGATGTCGACGCAGCATTAATCCTCAACCCTCCCTCAATCCAACTACTTCAAGCATTCTCCATCTTGGATATGCAAACCAAAATAAGTACAAAGTATTATGGTATGTTTAAACATACAATTAAAATTCGCGCCCATCTTAAATGACAGTGAATGTTGTCTTGCATCTCAGCTGGCTACGAGGGCCGGCTTAAAGTTGCACTATCAACGATTGAAAATCATACGAAAATACTGTGGCGCCATCTAGCAGTAGTGACATTGTTAACCTTTACAACTTGCTCCCAGGTGCACGAGGACGTAGCAAATTTTCACTCAATACGTAAGGAGATCTCTTGTGTATTCCTTCACTTGATGGAAACAATTGCTAGCTCTATTACTAGACATTGCTAGATGTTGCCAGATTTTGCAGACTTCCAATCGGTGATAGTGCCACATTAAATGCAGAACACGACATCCGCTGGCAACTGATGTCAGGGAGGAGAATCTTCCGACTTTTTAAACTGAAACTAATCGGTAAAACTGACCGCCATCTACGTGAAATTGTATATGTATATTTGTATTAAACGTCCTATCTTCATGCTGCCGTCATGACATGAAGTAGTCTATTGGTTGAAGCCTGCTGAAGTAACAGCTTGCAAGTAATTTCACAGAAAATTTGCCGTAGTGCAAGGTGTTTGAAAGCCTCTGTGCTTATTTTGGTTTGCATATCAAATATGGAAATTAAATGCAGTAGGTCGATAGCTCATAATTGAGATTGTCAATTGGATTGGTTAATTTAGATCAATTTAAAATAGTTGAGATATACCCCCCCCCCCTCCCCAAGTAAGATCTCAAATTGACAGTTCCTGCTGTTATTAGTTTGTTACTTTATAGGGGAAAATTCTTGTGCTTGTTTCCGTGTTGTCTTTCATCTGCGACACTAGCCAGCGTAGCTTTGTAGATGCTGCAAATCCTATTATTTTATCTGCTACTATATCGTCTATTTAACGCCCATGGGCTGTTAAAATTAATTCGATAAAAAAAGGTGATGGGGAGGGCTGTAACAAAGTTGTAATTCATTTTTCGAATCTTGTTTTCAGGAAGTGTTTAGGACTAATGCCACCGCGAATAATGTGGCAGTTATGCAATCATTCACGTGCATGATCTGTATTCAGTCTAGCATTAACACATTGCCTTTATTGTCATCTGTTCAGGAGTTTAAGTGTATTAGTTTATTAAATTTATTTAGTTTGCTTTATGTACGAATCTTTTAGTTAATTTTGCAGAAAAAAAAACACAATTTAAGGGGATAAAAATGTTGATTTCCTTGAATGTATGAAGCGTTTAGTAAATTTCTAGCAGAAAAATTACTATCTAAAATGCTTAAGGTCAGAAATCGTGAATAACCTGTAACCTAGTTAGAGCTAGCCCCCCCCCCTTCCCGGAGATGGTTCGGAGGGCTGTAATTGGGTAATTTCAAGAGTTTTAGTTTTAAGGGGGGGGGCTTAGCTTAGCTTTGGCTAACAGTTATTTGAACTCTGGATGCAGGAGTAAGCTTAGTAATGAAAAGGTATGCCCTTCTGAGCCTGTGCTTGTGAAAAAAAAATTTACACATAGCGCAGTATTTAGCTTTGCCTTGAAAGCTGTCTATTGCTGAGCCGTGTGTCAAATGGAGGTCTTCCCAGCTGCTGAGAGAGGAACAAACAGTTGTCCCGGTTTAAAAGCTGATGCAATTGCCGCGTGCATTTCTTTGGCACGAATCCAGGGTGTGGCATATCACAAGGAGCAATATTTTTGGCTGGGAGTTGACGTCATCTTAAGGGTTGGTGGTGCACTTTTGTGTTTTGGCGTCATTGAACTAATCTGGCAGTCGGAATAAAGCCCAACTAGACTCTCTCCCAGGGTTCACGGTCAGTCGGAAAGCTGCTTTTTTTCCTTATGGTTTTTTTTTTTTTAAAGACGAGTAGGCCTAGGGCTATTTCGGTTTTACACAAAACTCTTAATAAAACTCCCTACCACGGATTTTCCTCTGCAGTAATTTTCTGACAATCTGCTCTTCCTTATTAATGTTTAGTGATTAGCGCTCCGCTTTTTTTTTTATAGAATCTGGACAAATTTTTTTTTTAAATGTTAATAGGCCTAATAAAAAAAAATGTGGTAGTCTCCTGCAAAAGGACTGCAATTCTTAATAAACGGTAAATAACGTTTCCTCCAATATTATAAAATATGTGGTAAATATTTTGTTATTTATTTGGTTCCTGAATTTACTAAGTGCCAATTTATTAGCGGCCTCGGCAATTTCTTTTTCGCTAAAGGTTCCGCGGAAAGCCGGCAGGCAGTAAAAACGTAAAAAAAAAAAATCCTGGACCACGTGGAACTAATTCATTTGGCATTTTATTGTAAGACAATAATAAAGTCGAAAGACTCTTTTCCCAGACAACAGGTTTAAACCTATTTTTATTTTACATAGGGATGCAACAAATATAAAATGTGCCGAATATTGAAACAACCGAATTCTTAACTTGCAGGATAACGAATATGTTACAACAGAATAGTTAAACTACAGAATACCGAACAATTGACGTATTCGGCCGAACACCGAATTATTTGGCCATGTTCCGAATAAAGGCTGATAGGCCAAATAACAAATTATTTGGCCAAATAGCAAATAATGGTCGAATAAGCAGAATAACGAAATATAATATTTGTGCGAATGCTCTGCCGAATACCACTAAATTAAACATATTTATTTGAAATAATGCAATGCCCCAAGGAGCCATTTTACAATAAAAAAAAAAAGACAAAAAAAACAATGAGAAAAGAAGCCCACAAGTGCCACAGACACAAGTCAATCAAACAGTATGACTGCAGATCATAGGCTGTAAAGTGTGTGACCCTACTGATTAAGGGTAGGCACATTAGCTGACGGCTTCCTGATAAGAAAACGTGACAAAACGGAAGTCAATGTATAAAACGAACCTTTTCGCCTTTTGAAAATTGACCCTCCCCGTCATAAAACCTACAGTTCCGTATCATGCCTTCAAAAAAAGGCAATTGCCCATAATACTTCCTTCTTTTAGTAATGTTAGGAAAGAATTCTTCCACAAGCTAAAATCAAAATGCTTAGCTAAACGTTCTTACATTTAATAAAACTTTATAAATTTATAGTCTACTAAAAATTTGTGAAAACGTTTGTACACGGTGAGTATTAAAAACCGTTAGAAATAACTCTGCACAAAATACGCAATTTCCAAAGTTAAAGGATATAAAATTAGATCTTAGGCTAGCGAATTTTCGACAGTCTTATCACGCCGGAGGTGTTAAAAACTCGGCTACTGTCTTCATCAGGCTTCTACTTCACTTCCCACTTGGTCGACAAAATTTTTAACACCTCCAGCGTGAAAGACAATCGAAAATTCGTGAAGATGTAATTTTATATCCTTGACTTTGGAAATTGCATATTTTGTGCTCTGTTTTTCTGATGACTAAAAAATTATTAAGTCGAATAACGAATGTCGTGATTCTACCAAAAAGTAAACCTGGAGGTTAGCATTTTCACACGTTCGCCAGTGGCTAGTAAGTCCAGTTCAGTTATTCGCCATCTTTAAAAGTTCATTTGCCAACACACTTTTTTTATTGGGTTGGAGCAATTTTTTTTTATATTAGCGGGTATGTACGTAAATAATTTTAATCACAAATGAACGAGCTATAAGACAGTTTGTGACAAAGTTATGTCCTTTCTAACGACATTCATTATGTAGAATTAGACACCTACTTTCAAACTAGTCAACAAGGGTAAAGAAACAATATTTTAAAATGGATTTAAAACTGTTTAAAACGCACCTTTCAAAACTGGAGACACATGTCTGTGAATTTTCAATAACTGATCAGTTATCTTCATCAGGCTCAATAAGGGCGGTATTTGTGAACTCTGGCTACATCTTTTCTGTTTACATCATCTGCTGTCAAGTTCGAAGAAGCACGTGAGCGTGGCCTCCGGTATTTACTGGGCCATCTTCCACATTGTCGTCGATCTTCCGCTCCTTCAGCAACAAAGGTGCAAAACATTATGATTGGATGGGCCACATTTAAGGATTCATAAGGGGGAACCTTGTGTGCTAAATAATATTGTATTGCAATCGATTTAAGACACCGAAGATGATAGTCTCTAGCATTATTCGAGCACACCAGTGTCCTCATGTTTCTTCAGTCAATCTCGTGCTTTGTGCTCACGCAATGGGCTGCAATGCCGTTGTCTTCCTTTTTGTTTCTGGTCTTTCCCATATGCTGACTCAGTCTCTCCTATGTACACGGTACTAGCGATGCACCGATGTGCTAAAATGCCGATTCCCATGTCTGATGCCGATGTTGAAAAAACATCAGTAGATAGCCGATTCCACTTACTCGTGGTTTGATGTTTAAGACAGTAAAGTGAAACCAGGTTGCATTTTTCAGTGAGTCAAAAATAATTAAGTGGTTTTCAGAAATAAAATTAAAATTATCTGCAGGCCTAAAATTTAGCGCCACGAATTAGTCATAAGCACATCTGTCACAAAATGATGTACAAATTTGTGGATTTCCAATGTTTTAACATCTGGTACCTGATGCTGAACCTCCAATGACCAATGATGTACCCTATAAAGGCCGATGTCCGATGCCAACATCGGTGCATCTCTACACAGCTCTGCAGCCCTTACATTGAACACAGTACACTCCTTCTTTCGTATTCACTACCTTTTGCATAGTCACTTCATGTAGAACTTTTTGTGTATCACTCTTAGATGGTAGGGCTTCAGTTTTACTCCGTATCAAACTCGATTTTAAATCTTTCGTATTTTTATAGTAAGAACCAAGGCCCTTCTTCCTCACGATGTCTCAGATTCCATCAGGCACGCCCTCCAGAAAGGTTAAGTCCCACTCTTGGTGTGTCACTCTTATCACCTCTTGCTTTTATCAACATAACCTTGTGGCTCCCCTCTCTCTTCGCCGTCTTCATCAGTCAGTTCAGGAGACCTGCAGGGTAGCTCAGCGCTAAGAATCGTTCTTTTGCTCACTGGAGATGTGGCTCAGCAAGATGTTGGCTAAACGAATTGCTAACAAGTCTGGTGAACCCGTTTTTGGCAATGGCATTTTAACTGTTCGTTGGGGTTTCCCCGAGAAGTATGGGATACCGGTCTTCCACAGCCATTTCTTTCTGGTAGGTCTGGAAACTGACACCACCTCCTCAGCTTTCCAACCTTACCGGAAAGAAATGGCTACGGCTAGGGGTATCCCATTGCCAAAAACGAGTTCACCAGCTCGTTAGAAATTCGAGTAGCCAATATCTTGCTGAGCCACATCTCCAGAGAGCAAATGAACGATTTTTAGCGCTTAGCTACCCTGCAGGTCTCCTGAACCGACTGATGAAGAAGGCGGAAAGAGAGGGAAGTCATAAGGGTATGTTGGGAAATAAAAGCGGTGGTAAGAGTGACACACCAAGAGTGGGACTTACCTTTCTGGAGGCGTGGCTGATGGAATCGGAGACATCGTGAGGAAGAAGGGCCTTGGTTCGTACTTGAAAAACACGAAAGGTTTAAAATCAAGTTTGATACGGAGAAACACTGAAGCCCTACCAGCTAAGAGAGTCACACAAAAAGTCCGCAATGAAGTGACTATGGGAAAGGTAGTGAGTACAAGAGAAGGAGTGTGTTCCATGCAAGGGCTGCAGTGCCGTGTACACAGAAGAGACTCGTAAGGGTGTGAGGACGAGACTGAGTCAGCATATGGGAAACACCAGGAACAAAAAGAAAGACAAATGCATCGTAAAATAGATTTAAAACTTTTTTAAACGTACACTTTCAAAACTGGAGACACTGCAAATTTTCGATAACTGAGCAGTTATCTTCATCAGGCACAATATAGGTGGTTTTTGTGAACTCTGGCTACATCTTTTTGTTTACATTGTCTGCTTTCAAGTTCGAAGATGCACGCGAGCATGGCCTCCAGCACGACGCTCGCGTGCGTCTTCGAACTTGTCAGCAGACGATGTATACAAAAAAGATGTAGCCAGAGTTCACAAAATCCACCATTATTGTGCCTGATGAAGATACAAATTCGCAGATACGTAAATGTCTTCAGTTTTGAAAGTGTGCATTTAAAAAAGTGATTAAGTTTTAAATCCATTTTACGACGTGTGAATTTCGTACTACTGCCAGTAACGGTTTTTTCGGACGAAGACTACGGCATTGCAGCCCATTGCATGAATACAAAGCATGAGATTGACTGGGGAAACACGAAGACAGTGGTGTGCTCGAATAATGCTAGAGACAATCACCTTCGTTGTCTTGAATCGATTGCAATAAACATTATTTGGCACACAATGTAAACAAAAAAGATGTAGCCAGAGTTCACAAAAACCACCCTTATTGTGCCTGATGAAGGGAACTGCTCAGTTATCGTAAAATCCCAGATACATGAGTGAGATATAAAATTCAAAACTGTTGTGCACAAGTAAGTGGTGATTTGTGTGTGTACTCCTGAAAGAATAAATTCTTTAAACTAGAGTTTGCAGTAATGCTTCTAAGCTGTGGACTGATACAAGACTAGCTAAAACATTTCAGTACCCGACGACGGTCGATGCTTATGTGGGCAGGCTAAAAATAAAATCCGGCCTAGTTACGCAGACAGGGAAGGGGGGGGGGATGACTTTTTAGTGTAAGGGGTTGGACAGAAATATTTTTTTAAAAAGTGGATTTTTGGTGACTGCTTCTCCTCAGGTTCAAATTGCAGTTATAGGAGTTAGTTTTTTCTTTTTGCTTTCATTTTTTTTAAAGATGTCTTGCTGCAATCGTCTAATTGTCGAGTAATTGAAAAATTTTAATCGCCGACCAACGGACTTCACTCGCCACCTGTCGAGTGGCGACCGTTAATCTCCAGGTTTACCAAAAAGCACTATTGTATCGGCCAAATGGCCGAATAGACTACTGAATCATTGTTAGTCGGCCGAAACCATAATTTGGATGAATTTGTAAATTTTGGCCGAATACGATCCCTTGTTCAATCCTGATCTCGGCCAACCCCTCGTCCGGCAAGAGACGGGCCCCACTCTCGTCCTTAGGTTGATTGTAGTAGCCTACCATGTAAAAGAGCTAGGTATTTCCTAGCAAAATTGCCACTTTTCATCCCTATGGTATCACTAGCAGCTGAAAGAGCGTTAATTCTATTGTTTCTTGTCTAGACACACACTCTTATAGATCGACATCACTGCCGTTTTACTTTGGTTTTAGGGAAAATACTCACAAAAAGAATACGCTAAACCAAAAAGGTAACATGCGTATTTTCGGTGGCCAATTTTCTGCCACCTTCTTCAGGCCAAGCCCAGAGTTCTGTTCACAACAAACGTCAACGAAAAAAAACAATTTGAATTAGGCGTTTTTCTCTCAGTGGGACTTGGCTCCTATAGGGCCTTACTAGCTGTTGGAGGTGTTGCCCTCTTCCTGTGTTGTTAGGAATAGTTAGGAATAGTTTCCACTGGATTTCAAGTTGGTGTACTAGTTCTGGGGTGGCAAACTCCATAATTTTTAGGTAAGCAGGTGTCTGCTCATTTAGCAGACGGATTTTGTTTTCTTTGCAGTGTAAAATAGAGAGGGATTCCAGTGCTCGCAGATGATCTTTTCCAGAGTTGGAATGCAGAAGCACTTTAGTGCATTCCCAGTCTACACAGCATAGACTGGGAAAGCACAAAAGTGCTTCTGCATTCCGAATGACTCTTGACCGTTGCAGGCAAAACACCTTTGCTTGTGCCTTGGCTTACTCTTGTATACTAGTCACTGGACTTCTTTGTCCTTGTTGCTCCATTCTTCTCTTCACTGCACCTCCTACTACGCTGGCTACCCTCTATTAGACACTGTTCGACATCACCAGGCGTGTACTGTGCAGGTTTCATCCTGAAAAAAATCGGTGCTAAAAAGTACTTTATCATAGTCGTTTGGCAGCCCTCCCAGCATCACTAAATGCGGCTAACTCGTCTATTAGTTCTGTGCATCCTTCGGTATTGACCACTCGAGCTAGTTCTCGTGTTCTTTTTAGATAATTGCATATCTCCTTTCTCTTTCTCATTCTGCAGTGCAATAGGTTTTTTAAGGCAACAAGTTTTCTCAACTTTATTCTTTCGACATATTCCGTCCTTAGTGTGTCAGAGAATTATTTTGGCTTGTCATTGTTCTCAAACACGCCTTGCATATGCTGATATGACGTTTACATCATTGGTAAGTACATTTCATAGATTCTTTCATGTATTATGAAGTAGTGGATCCATAGCGGTCGGTTTGAATGCTGTGCCCTCTACATTTTTCCGTAAACCCTTCTCTGTTAACACAAGACATACAGAATTCGACCAGGCGCGACCTAAGTCTCTCCATGCCGAATACGTCACTTCTATCTTTTTCTTTCAAGCTAGCCGTCTTCCTTGATTATGCAATGGTAGCGCTTCCTTTTTTGGTCCAACTGGGAGAAAAAAATGTCCATACCTCCTTTCTCATTCTCTTTCTCGTTCTCATTTTGAAAATCGCTGGATAACTTCTCGCATTCTTAAATTCTTCCTGAAATTAATCTCTATTATGTCCATTCTTCACTCATTTACAGTTTTACACCCATAGAGATAAGAGAACACCTGTAGAAATCGTCCGGTTATCGCTTGTTTGCTCCTGGTGAATTCCGGCCCGAAACAAGATGGTGGCTCCCGCTTCGACAACGTGTGGTAGTAAACACTGTAATTTCTTCCTTCGTTCTCTCTTTGCCAAAACTAATCCACGGACAGGCGGTCACATAACCTTTTGATGGGAAATTACTCATTACTCCTTACATCTGGCATAGATTAACAACACTAGCCATAGAGTCAGCAGCGGAATACCAGTGATGTTCACTGGAGAATAGCTGGTTATAGCAATCTGCCTGGACCCATGAGTAATAGCGCTTCAGCTGGCTAGCAAACGTTACAGCATCTACAGTTCGTGTACGTACACAACCGAAGCGCAGGCTTTAGGTAAACCTATCCAAGTTAGGAAACCTGTCCTTCAACTGTCGCAACTTGATGAAGAAGGGCGTAAACATCACGTGCATCATTGTTGGGCACGTGACTACTCTATTTACTCCCAATTGTTGAAGTCTGAGCACGAACCTTTCACACCCTTTTTCCTAACATGCATTTCTTTCCTACGCACAGTCCGTACGTTTCTTTTCCTTGTATTACCTGTGCTTTTCTGTACCTTGTGTTGCCAAAACTGTTCGCTAAATGTTTCCTTTTCCTAACATTTCGCTGCAACTTGCAGTGTTGGATGTATTGGACGCGTCTCTGTTCCTCGTTTGGTGGGTTGCTGGATGCAGTCATGCAGAAACAAAATAAGAGCTAGCTTGGATGCGAAAGTAAGATGGCTGCTTCTAGACCATAAAAAAAATTGAAAATTAAAGAGAAATAGTCGAGTAAAGGTCTTTTCAACTGCTAAGCACGGAGACAGATAGGGACAATTTTGCTAGAAAATATCTTGGATCTTCAACATACCACAATCGACATGGGCGCGAGTGCATTTCGGAGGCCTTACATAATCCTATGGATGTAAGTGATACCAGAATGACTCGAGCAAGTTAATCAGTAAAAGTTATTCAATAAATAAATTGCAGTTTATTTGTTTCGATTGTCAGTTAAATCTTGGCGATAACGTTATTTCAGTGAGTTGAGCAACAATGACAATCGTTTGGAGTTTGCAGTGACTATCTTTTTTGCTTCACAGTACAAACCAGTTTTCTCTCTACTATTCTGCCCAGATGCCATTTCTTTTTGTCTTCTAGTAATACTGATGCATGTGTGATGTCGATATTTAGCAAATTGGTGCAGGTGGTCCATCACTGAAAGAACGGGAAATGCACGGAAAGCTTTTGCCAGCAGCATTTGTCTCCAGTGCTCTCACTTAACTTCACTTGACGGAACATCCATGCCTGTATCTGCATTTAAATCACTTTTCCTTACCCTTGGTTCTGTTCTATCCTTGAAAAAGTCGAGTGTCATGTATTTATTTACACTTCCACTTCTCGTACCTTTTGCCGAGGTTAGTTGTTTCCTTAAGGCATTAGAAGCAGGCTGGCACTCTCTACACTTAGTTGCCTTAAAAGGTATCTTTTACGATGTGAAAACTAAAAATCCTAATCTAACTACTACAGGGTGTCCCATATATCTACTGACAAACGGGTGGTTATATATAGGGCCCCTGTAGCAGAATATGCACGACGAAATGTTGCGGACAGTTGAAGGTTGCCGGTGGATAAATTTTGGTCAAATTTCTACCATTTTGTCAATTTTTGACCGATTTTGACATTCCAATACACCATTTTCATCATCTCGACGAGAACTTTCCATTAGTGGAGTAGCCAGATCAATAGGGTAAAGTACTGAAAAGTTATTCAATAAAAATCAATAAACATGTGGGTAACGATACGATAAAAACAGATTGCCGCAGACAATTTTATCCGACAATTGGTGTCGCAGACAGTGGCTAAAGGTTCTGCTTCTGGGCGTAGGGCACGGAAACAAGTAACAATACCCCCCCCCCCTACGCCCAAAATATGTCCCCCCCCCCCTCTATGTGCCGCTCATGTTAGAAATAGGGATTTGAGTTTGCACCATTGCAAAGCACCTACAATGCCGTGAAAGTGTACCAAGTTATGTTATATTTTCAGGTGTATTTAATTTTTCCCTCAAAAATGGTTTTCATTACCAATACTCACAATAAGAATACGCAAAACCAACACGTTTGTAACAGTCAATTACAGGGGAATTGTCGGTGGCCAATTTTCTGCCACCTTCTTCAGGCCAAGCCCAGAGTTCTGCTCGCAACAGCAACGACGAACATTAACGGAAAAAACAAATTTGAATTATGCTTTTTTTCTCAGTGGGACTTGCCTCCTATTATAGGGCAGTACTAGTTGTTGGAGGTGCTTCTCTCGTCCTGTGTTGTCGTTAGGAATGGTTTCTACTGGATTTCGAGTTGGTGTACTAGGTATCGGGTGGTGAACTGCATAATTTTTGGGTACGCACGTGCCTGCTCATTTAGCACAAGGATTTTGTTTTCTCTGCACTGTGAAATAGAGAGGGGTCCCAGTGCTCGCAGAGGATCTTTTCCAGAGTTGAAAAGAAGATCATCTGCGAGCACTGGAATCCATCTCTAGTTTACACTGCAGAGAAAACAAAATCTCTCTGCTAAATGAGCCGGCATGTGCATACCCAACAATTATGCTGTTCACCACCCCAGACCTAGTACACCAACTCTAATTCCAGCCATTCCTAACAACAACATACTGCCCTATAGGAAGGAGCCAAGTTCCACTGAGAAAAACGCATAATTCAAATTTGTGTTTTCGTTGACGTTTGTTGTTGCTGTTGCGAGCAGAACTCTGGGCTTGGCCTGAAGAAGGTGGCAGAAAATTGGCCACTGAAAATTCGCCTGTAATTGACTGTTACAAACTTTTTGGTTGTGTGTATCCTTATTGTGAGTATATTCCCTAAAACCAAAGTAACACGTTATGATGTCGATCTATAAGATTTCATTAGCAAGCCTCTACGCTTAAAATCGTGCTGTTCTCACCTACAGAGATCTCTAGACAGACTGTTTCGCCCTGGTTTGGGCTCGTCAGTAGAGATACTCGTGGCTGATAGCATAGGACCATGCTGGGGGTCCCAGTGGCAGAATCAGTGCCACGTGCATCGCAAACAAAAATGCCTTCTCTGCAGACAAATGAAAGGTCTTTCTGTTTTTTATAACAGAGCTTACTACGATTACGAAATGCAAGTTTTTTTAACAAACGTTCTATTTAGTTTGGACGGTTGTTTGGCTGTAGTTGTTCGTCGTAAGCAACAACGATACTTGAACAAAGTTGTGTGTTTGCAGTACTGTGAGAAATACTTTTTTTTTAAATGCTTTTTAAAAATAATAAAAAAAAACTCACTGAAGAATGGCAGTGAAATCCAAATCAGAAACGTTTTGAATCTTTTTTAAGACTCAAGCAGCCAAATCGAGCAAGGATAGCAAAGCTAATGTAACGATGGCACTTTGATATGACAGTTGGGTATTATATGGGCCTCCTGCAGCACATACTGAACTGGTTGAATTTTGAGCATGACCAGAACTTTTGTAAGGAGAAGAGAAGGTGGTCTTGTATATGGTGGGCACAACAATTGATTTGAACCGAGGAACCTCCAATTATAGCAGTGCCAAATGATTGTGTTGAATATCTAAAATTTAATCCCGTAGTTGGCTAGTTTCTGCCGCATCTCTGGCTGGTCCTCGGTCAAAGTGCCCTTGCCTATTCTTTTTGGTTAGTACTATAGGTTGGCTGCCTTAATCCACCGTTCGTCTACGGTATTCTGTCACGTTGAGAGCCATTCGTTACTTAATAAATACAGATGCCAACCAATATCCTTTGGAGTTGATGTTAGAATGTGCCCAAGGTGGTAATTCGACGGAGGCAATGCATTAACCACCGAGCCTTACTGAAAAAAAAACCGATGTTTGCGGCTAAGCACTAAGCAGGGTTCGTACGCTAGCAGTAAATGTCTGGAATTTAGTTGTGTCTTTTTCCAGGCCTTGACAAATATGGAATTCTGGCAGATTGTCAATATCGGGCTAGAAAAGCCTGGAGTTGAGTGACAGTAATGTTGAAGGAATAATTCTGAGCTTATTATTTAAAGATATTTTGTTACCGTGAATCAACTAAAAGCTTTCATTCGTGTAAAAACTATCGGTCTCCATACTCCCAGTTGATGGGAAATACTGTGTGTAGAACCCACACACATTTTTCCCGTAGGATACATATCGCACAGTGAACGATTTCTGTTTTCGTATGCAGATGTAGCAACCAAAACAATAGGAAGCGTAGAAGAGGAGCCAACATGTTTTAAAAAAAAAAAAGAATAATAAATTTATAGAGTCAAAACTGAAATATTGAGTGAAAAACTGTATGGAAAATGAAACTTGTGAGCCTGGAAAAGGGCTGGAATTTGGTTTGACGACCAAACTTTTTTGTTAGCACCCTCCAGGACCGTAAAGGGACTTTCAAAACTACCTGTTATATTGGACATCTGGCCCTTTACGGTTTTGGAGGGTGCTAACAAAAAAGTTTGGACTTAACAAATTTTGGATCATCAGTTTTTTTGTGGACCACCCTGTATGTAGGAATCAGCCGATAAAATTTTTTACCGGTAATAATGAAAAAAAAAAGACGACGAAAACTTTATTTCCATACAAATGCAACTTCAATTTCTGGTTTTGCATGGTTTGAACTGCTGAGATTATCCAAAAAGTTCTGTGCAGCAATAAAAGCATTTTTACTCTCATTCCTACTATGGCTTCAGTACATTCATCTTCTCAGGTTTTTAAGTTGGACATTGTAAAACTTGGAGCGTCGGAATATGACGCGCTATATTTTAATTGCAAACTGAGCAAATTGCTCTGCTTTTCTTGCTTCGATGTTACTTTTTCCATGCTTGGTGTCAGTTTTGCAGGGAAGACGGTTGCATTTCTTGGCGTAACGAATATCTGTAACGGAAGCCTTACAGTGGTCCGATATCGGTAAAAACCTATCTACCCATCATTATACCGATATAGATATCGGACTATCCCTATTTAGATGATGGACGAACCCCGAGTGTGTCCACGGCCTTTAATTCAAATGCCACATGTTCATTTCCCTGCTGAGCAGCTGACATAAGTTGAAAGGGCAACAGAAATAGGTGTGTGTAAAAGGTGGTCCGAAAGTCCGGAGTTGGCAGTTTAATGCACCAGGGGTCGAAATATTCGGATGCACAGGGGCAAATTGTACTCCAGAAGCAACCCTTGGAGTGCAAAATTGCACGCCGAAGTTGAAATTTTCATAACTTTTGAACTGCACAAGCTACAGACTTGCGGTTTGCGGCATTTTAAACAGCTCGGAGTTAGATTTCCAGTGACACTATTCCTTCCAAAGAAGTTAAACTCCATTTTTTACTACATTAATTAATTTTAATTAATTAATTTTAATTTTAAGCAAAGTGCAGGAAAACTGTACATATTATTGTGATGCTGAATGTTAGAACTTTCAATGGCTATAAAATAAGAGACCATTATTGGTTTACGTTTGGGATTTGCACTCCACAAAGAAGTTTTTTGCACCCCAGTAACATATTTTGGAGCGCAAATTTGCACCCGGATCAAAATTTGGTAATTCGACCTCCCTGATGCACGTATGGTGAAGATTAGCATATAAACAAATAAGCATTAGTACTGATACATGAGGAACAAATAAATTGATCACAAATACAATGACTTGATAGCCTTAACTTCTAAAATAAGCATCCTGGAGTAGTGGTGTAAATGGAAAGGTTGTGGGGTGATAAGAAAGTAACAACCCCAAAAGCCGAATGAAACAATGTAGTCTTTGGACGATAACTTCACTGCAGTACATTGTGTCTAGTACGCCCGAGTTGCTTCACTGCTTTACACAGCTCCATCAATTTCGCACTGCCACGTGGTGTAATCGTACCAACGTAAATACCGACAATTAGTAAAAGTTGTGCTCTTTCAATAAAATAATTAACACTTTCAAAGATGGCGGTGCAAAATTGATCCAGCAGCACTGCCACTGCCACCTTTGAAAGTGTTATAATTCTTTTATTGAAAGAGCACTGATTCTAATTTTTAAGCACTAATGAGCACTAAAAAATGGGAGATGTTTGGAGCTGTTCAATGCGGGTGACAATTTGCAGACTTTCATAGCACTGATTGAGCACTAAAAAATGAAATAATTTTTGATCCATCACCTTCAATTTGGCACCACTACCTTTGGAAGTGTTATAATTCTTTTATTTCTAATTTTAATCTTTCGAGCACTAATTGTCATATTTAGTTGGATACGATTACACGAAGTGGGGGTGCTAAATTGATAGACCTGCTTTACACGCTTGCTTGCAGTGAAGCAATTAGCCATACACTGCCGACTCTGAACGTTTGGATTGGACCATCCTGTTTATGTTCGTTAGCCTGCAAAATTGCATGTGGGCTGTGACAAAAGGTGAATTACCATTGTAAACATGAAGCAATATATGTGAGAGCACATCTAAGTCACAATATACAATAGTATTAAATAAATACGGATGTAAACCTATTTACGTTGCCTTTTGGACTTAAATGTCAGACTGCCTGAGTGGGGAATCGAACCCACGACCTTTGAAACCAAAGGCCGGAGTCCTACCACTCAGCCATACTAACATGGCCTCAGTTAGTATGTATTTAACACTTATCGAGCCCAATTGGCTTTTTGTCCCGTTTATATACAATAGTAGTTTACTAAATATGCACAAATCACTAAATTGTATAAAGTGGAAAACAAGGCAAACAGCAAAAAGCCACTAACTGTACGGTCACTTGTTGTGCCCTCAATAACGGGTTCTATGAGTTGTCTTATGCCAGTGGAAGAGTGGGCATAACGACAAAAGCGTTGTCAGTGATCTAGGGACTGATTGTGGTGGGCAGTTCGAATCCGGGTTATGCCACTCCAACAAAACATAAGGGTGTAAAGGATGCTGACTGTACTACGTTATTTCCATTGTACGATTTTCGTTGTTTGGCTTGTTTTTCTCCTTCCTTTATACAATTGAAGGGCAAAACTGTACAATAGGTAATGAATTATTAAATCATTATAATTTTCTTCGTAAATTTTGATGATGACAGAGTAATTGCTACGCAAATAACTTCTGAGATCAGCTGAGCGGTAGGCTATAACCTAGTCTGTTCAAGGTGAGACCATGGCCTTCACATTAAAATATCGCAAGTTCAGTTCCCTACGCAAGCAGCTGACGTTTAAGTCCAGAGATGCCAAAACAGACTTGTTTCTGTATTTATTAACTTTTATTTAGCTAAGCTGCATGGTTTCTTGTTCATGTTTATTTCATTAGTATGCGCTTTCTCTTCCTGCACAATAAGCAGGTCATTGGAACCGTTATGTTTGGCAGTACAGTTGTCTGACATCTTGAGACAAAGTGGTTGGTTTGCTCTAGGGCAAGAGATACTAAGGATCTCAACACCTGTGAATACCGAGACAGTCTGTTTGTGTTTGCAGTTGTCATAAACTAGGCAATAAAACGGGTAATAGAAAAAGGCATCTTCCTCCTTGTCTTTGAAAGTAACGACCACTTAACGGATAGAAGGTGAAGTGCATACAGCGGCGTGTGGCTTGAGTGCCTGTCCATAAATGCAAATTTTGAACGTTTTAATGTAATGAAGGTGGCACTTGGGAGTAGCCTCGAGTTAGTTTGTCTTTGTTGTTTTGTTGACTATTGTTTTATGCGCATTTAATTGGTTTTTTTTAAAATACTTTTTTTGTATACTTAATCGTATGGTCGTCTCATTCTATTGGTTAGCTTCCAAAGCACCGTAGGTAAATGAAGCCATACCAGAGAGGTGAAATATGCAGAGTGACAAGCCGGAAGGGGGAGATGACCCATGGTTTTTTGAGTCTCATTTTTAGTAATGATGTTTAGGTCGATGTTTGTGACAAATGTTGTGACAGGGAGGGGGGGGGGTGCACAATTTTATGTATGACCCTCTGTGGGGATATGCTGGCCTATTTTACTTCCCATGACATAATGGCTCCGATTACGATGAGTCAACAGATTCACCTAACGCAGGCGACGTGTTTTACGCACCAGTCTCAAAACAGCGAACAGATCCCAATTTCCAAAATTTTCGACAGCTTTTAAAAAATATTTGTTGAAATTCTTCTTGCTGTCTTCTCCAGGCGTTAAGAAAAGGAATTTACACTAGTTACATCTCACTGCACTGTCCAGTGGCGATTTGAAGTAAGCCTTAGGCTTAGTAAAAAATTGCAGCTGCATGGAAAGTGCAGCGAGATGTAACTACTGTAATTTCGTTTCTTAATGCCTGAAGACAGCAGGAAGAAATTCAACAAAAATTTTTTCAAAGCTGTTGGAAGATTTTGAAAATTTTGAACTGGTGGTCACTGTTTTGAGACTGATGCGTAAAATATGTCGTCTGTGTCGGAAGGGGATCGCCCTGTGCATGGCCTTAACTGATACACAAATAGATTGTTAGATGAATACTGCAAATAGTTTGGTTGCTGTTTTTGTTTGCTACCCCTGATTCTAATTTTGTATTTTTTTAATTCTTATTAGACTCCGTGTTGTGAGAAGCTGTACACGTGTCGATTTTGCCATGATGACAAAGAAACGCACAAGTTGAACCGTAAGGATCTGACACGTGTGAAATGTTTCAAGTGCGGGCTGTCGCAAGAGGTGAGTAACCAGTACAGACCTGAAGAGAACTCTAGTGAAAAAAAACTTTCTAGTTGCCGCCTAAAATATACATACATTACCTATATTTTAGCATTCTTGTTCTCTAATGTTCTTTCCTTATAGAAGAAACTTAGCTTGGTAACTCAGTGTGCTTGCGTCAATTGCACTCCTCCTATAAAAGTGCTGAGGCGCGACCGTGCTTCGTCTTTCCTTCTCTAGCGTCCGACGTGTGTGGATGCCTTTCGCTTTTTCCCGATTCGAGCTGGCCTTTCACTTTTGTGTTGCTGCTTGTCGGGCAACTTTGGCTCGCAGCTCTTTATGATTCGGCTAGCCTTCTGTCGTACATCGTCTTTATCGACAGACAGCTTCTGCTACATTCAACCTGTCTCCTTGTGGCACGAGACTTGCCGCCTTTCGTTTCTAGTGTCCCGTGCGACAGTATCGTTTTATCGACTCTTACGTCTTAACTGGACCTTCGTCTGTCGTTCCAGGCTTTCCATGCGACAGCACCTTTTCATCGACCATTGTGTCTTCAGTTGCTGTTGGCTTGGCTCTTCACCGGACCTTTCATAGGTCGCCTTTCCGTCTGTCGCAACGGGGGGGTCTTCCGCAGTCTTCATCCTTAGGGTCTGCTACCCAACCAACCTTACCAAGCTTTTCAGCCCAGCTTTTCAGCCCAGCTTCCTCATAAATATCACCCATGTCGCAATCACCCAAGCTGTGTCTGGCGCATCTTCGCCCTTCTCCATTGTTCCTGGAATACCAAAGCAACTTGGCCGGGTCTCTGCCTGTCAGATCAACGATCAACACTGTCGGTTATCGGTTGCTCGTAAACCACTCAATGGACATTCGCTTATCGCATCCAGACTTCAGCGAAAGCTAGGATGCAAGCGCCATGACCCTCATCATGCAACCCCACCTTCCCTTTCAACCGTTCCTCCAGCCGAGGTTCAACAGTCGTCCAGTGCCACCCCCCCACCCCCCACATCCCGCTGCACTTAGTGAGTTCGTCTTCTTCCCTGTCGTCGGCGGCTGGAACCAGCAGCACAACCACAGTGGATCACATACTTCCCAGCTGGCTTACTACAACTTCTTCTCTCCCGCCCGAGACAGATATACCTCTTATTCGATTTGGCAGTTTGATGATGCAACAGACTTCATCCCTATCTACCGGCATCCTCCAGTGCGCAGACCATGTCAATGGTCTTGAGCTCTACTTTAGTCAGCAATGAATTTCCACGCCTTCAACCAGGAATGACTGACACTGCATGTTCTTCTACCATCTTGGCTTGATACAGAACGATTTCTCCCATAGTGAACCGCCCTCCTCCCCTTTTTCTTTTGGCTTAACTTTAAAAAAAAGTGCTCTACGTGCTTTCGACTGTAGTTCAACGAGTAAGAATGAAGATAGACTTCAGCATTAAAAGCCTTACACCTCCATTATTTCTTCGGTTTGGACAGATTGAAACTGTAGCTATCCACTGTTGTCTCTTTCGACTGTCGTTCTCCGTTTGCTGAGGTTCTGCCTAAATTGTCCCAGTCCTTTAGATTCCTGGGGTCTTTGACCCCGGAGTGCCAGCTTGTAACCTTGGGGTGCCCGTCTGGTGGTGCCCACCACCATTTTTGACGAAGTTTACTGTAACACTGAAATATAGTAATTTATTTTTGGCTGCAACTAGAAACATTAAAATGCCGGGTACAACCTTATGATTTTTGTTTCTATTGCCTAAAAAAATATACTTTACCTATACCTACCCTACCGCCCCTCTTGACTTATTGAGCAGAGCATAGATGAAGCACGGTTGCGTCTTGGCACATCTATAGGAGGAGAGCGATTGACGCATGCGCACTGGGTTACCGAGCTGGCAGGCATAGGCCTATGAATTTCTTCTTTTGGGAAAGAGCATTTGACTACAAGAATGCTAAAATATAGGTAATGTTTCTATTATAGGCAATAGAAACAAAAATCAGCCGTTTGCACCCGGCATTTTAATGTTTTTAAGTCTCTACAATTGCAGACAAAATTGGGTGTCACGCTGTGTCATAGCAAACAAACCTAACCCATCCTAGATGCGTTTGTGAATTTATTTGATGGTGGACTGCTTGCTACAGTAGCACCCAAAACTGTACTATAAATAATGAGTTATTAAATAATTGGCTAAGTGACTGAATTTGGACTGTGTGGGAAACATAATTTTAACAGGCTTGTTTTTATTGGGTTGAAATTTCATGACAAGAGTTTTGGAGTACGAAATTCATGAATTCGAACATGAAATTCCTATCTCAAATATTTTAGAAAAGGCAAAATTTATTGACCAGGAACACTGGCCAGAAATCATAAAAGTGGAGCAGCAGCATAGCTGTCCTGAGGAGCACAGGTCACATATACTGGGTGTCCCGTCAATATACTGACAAACGTTGGGTGGTTATAGAGGGCTCGGCAACAAGCACAAGCTTGGAAATAATTCAAAATAAATCCAAAAAATAGTAAATCACTGCTGTCAATTCTGTGTTATTCTGTAATTTCTTACACTAAAGATATTTGGAATTCATGAAGATATGGTTTTTTAAAAATACTGTTTAACCCTTTAACTGCTGAATTAATTTTCTATCTCCACAAAAATAGGGGTAACCTGGACGGGACTCGAACTAGCAACCTGGAGGAGCTTTTTAACTTCAGGCACACACCTCTATCAACTCGGCCACTCTCTAGAGTCGGCTTGTTAAGGGAACCTAGTATTGTTGTCGTTTCTCCATTGTTGGCCATCTCGTGCATACTTTAGACTCTGTTTTTAGGACTCAAAGCTGTGCTTGTGTTTTTGGCGAGTATACTCGTCGCCCACACTTTAAGGGTTAAAAACACTACACTTTACCACGTTTAAATGTACTAACTTCCAATTGAATTTTCGGTGGCATTCAATCGTCCATCTTCGTCAGAAGTAACTACAACTCGGCTACATTATTTGCGATCACATGCTTGTGTGTTATGCTTTAAATTTGCCGCACCGTTGCGCGCACCACTGATCTCCACATTCCATTTTGGAGGAGTCTGCCTGCAAGTTCTGGCGTCACATGTCTGTATTTTCTATCATTTGTACTTCAGGTTTACTGTATGAATAGTACAGCGTCAACTCTGTAGAACTTAGTTCTCGTAGATAATCATGTAGCTAGTTAGTTACACACCCGTACTCCCGTAGGGCCTAACACACCAGTACCGATTGCTAGGTGAGATGAAGAAACTTTTTTTGGCATATAGGTTGGTAGAGCATTGCATGGGAAAGATTTTAAAATTAGGATGACTGCTAAAACCAGGTGTGTAAATAGCACTTGCGTGATAAATCAGTGTTACATACTAACCATACAAGCTTGGCTTTGGTTGTGTTTTTTGTTTAAGTTTCTGTAATTTGGAAAATAATCTGTGGTGGCATTGAATAACGCATAACCCATTTTCTGACCTTACTGCAACAACAGAAAATTCGTTGATTAAAACCTTTACGAAGGATGTCGGAAAAGCAAATTTCTACATGCTTTTGAAAATTGCTGTAAAGATGAGAAGAGGATAAGAGAAGTTTCATGCAGGTGCAAGCAGATAAACGACGAGTTCATTATTACCACAGGCAGGGCAAAGTGTCCAGTAAGCATAGCAAGCTTGTGGCATTCGTTTTCTTCCTTACCATTCTAATTGAGGAATTTTGAAGGGGAAAATCAGCGATTTTAAGAGGTGGGCTTCAACTCCGTTTCATGCGATGTGTATTTATTTCTCTCTCAGATTCAGCTGTTAAATTTTATTGTCGCATTGAGATTATAACCAGAGATAAAGATATGTCTATCCCAAATTGAATTTTGGCCCTTCCAGATAATGTTTTTTTCAGTTTCATTAAAAGAAATCTTGTTCAATTAATAGAAGCCATAAGTGATCCACCGTTGGAAACCATTGGGTCCACCCATCCTCTGTTTTTTTTTTATAATGAATAGGTGTGATCAAGAGCCGATGAATGAGTGCCCAAACATTTGCAGTATGCTGTTTACATATTTGCATTTTCTTTTTGCAGATCCGGCAAGAGTGTGCAGGATGCGGGGTTATATTTGGATTGTATTTCTGTGCTATCTGTAAATTATTTGATGACGAGGACAAGCGTCAGTACCACTGTGATGGATGCGGTATTTGCAGGTTAGCACTTTGTTCTCGATAAAGTGCATACAATGTTTTTTTTTCATCCTTTGTGGATTTTGTCCTTTATCTGTTGATGGAGATTAAAAAAAAGTTTACCTCCGTCCAAAATACTTCCCTGTAGTATTAAAACAGTTTATTAATGCTTATTAACGTGTATTACGGCTTAAATCGTTTATTTAATGCTTATTAATATTTATTAACACTTATTGACATTAATTGAGGCTTAAATCGTTTATTACGGCTTAATTCGTTTGTAATGTGTATTAAGGCTTAAATCATCTATTAACGCTTGTTAACATTTATTAAGGCTTAAGTGGTTTATTTAATGCTTATTAATGTTTATTGTTTTAATCGTTTGTTAATGCTTGTTAACGTTCATTAAGGCTTAAATAGTGCATTTAATGCTTATTAACGTTGAAGGATTAAATCATTTATGAATGCTTCTTAACATTTATCACGGCTTAAATCGTTTATTTAATGCTTATTAACGTTTATTAAAGCGTAAATTGTTTATTAAGTCGTAAATAGTTTATTAATTCTTATTTGCATTTATTAAGACATACATTTATTTAATGCTTATTAATGTTTATTAACGCTTATTAACATTTATTGAGACTTAAGTCATTTATTTAATGCTCATTAACATTTATTAAGGCTTAAATTGTTTATTAATGCTTGTTAAACATTTATTAAGGTTTAATTCGTTTATTAATGCTTATTAACGTGTATTAAGGCTTATATAGCATATGAATGCTTATTAGCATTTCTTAAGGCTTAAATAGTTTATTAATGCTTAACATTTATTGAGGCTTAAATAGTTTATTTAACGCTCGTTAACGTTTATGACAGCTTTAATCGTTCATTAATGATTGTTAATGTTCATTAAGGCTTAAATCATTTAATAAAGCTTGTTCACATTTAATAAGGCTAAATCGTTTATTTTGCTTATTAATGATTATAAGGCTTAAATCGTTTATTTAATGCTTATGCCCATACCTTAAGTTTCTGTAGCTCTCCACCAGGTAGCGTCCCTGCTCAGATCCCAGCAATCATTGCAACCTGTCCCTCACTTACTGTTTGGGCACGGAACCAAGACGGTCCCATGCTTTTACTGTCTTCAAAATATGTCAGCTTTAAAACCTTTCGAGAATGTGTGTAATAAATTGGAAGTGTGCACGCACATGAAAAACTCCCAGCAATAAACATAAGTGTTGGTTATGCAACGTCGCCGGAAGTACTGGAGAAGTCGTCAGAATATACCTTCTAGCATGGATTAAGTAACAAAGGCCGACCAAGATGCATCATCAAGCATTTGTCAAGTCAAGCCCAGCAAGCAGGCGAAACGAAAAAGTAGTGCACTCGCAAGAAAGAGCAAAGCTCAATCCAGTTACAGCGTGCCCCTAAAAAGGGGAGATACTTATCCGTCTGGAAATAATATTGCTAGCTTCAGCATGGCCGTAGAAAGGGAAGAGCTCGTCCAACCAGGATGTTCACTGGCGTTTCGAATTCGGGCATAATCCCTACGTTGAGCGAAACCCATAATATGCACAGTAAGGTAAAGAATTCATCGTTGCCTGGTCATCAGGCCTTAGATGTGTGGAGAAAAACGCGTCGTCACGAGGGTGCATATGGCGAGAATGCGACGTCGCCAAGGTACGCAAGGAAAGGCCACTACGCTGGAGCGTTAGGGTGAGCTCCCAAGTGAATCTCTCGTATTCCGTGACCACTGCAGCATTGGTCACGGAATACGAGGCCAGTTCAGACGTATTAAATTACAGGTAACACTTCAAGAACGTTGCCACAACAGTTGACTTAAAATTTCAATAAAGAAAACACCGTTCCTCCTCTTCACAATTCCACACCACAGCAGAGAACGTTTGTTCGATGGCAACTTTTTTGGATGGTGATGAAAGTGTTGCCTGTAATTTAATATGTCTGAATATTATCACTTTCTACGCCATTTACCGGTTTTTGCAGAGCCAGTTCAATCCAGAAGTGACAGCAAACTGTTAATTACGTTTAACTTACGAAGCGGGCCTTGTCGTATCAAGAAGACTACTTCAACTACGGTCTTTCGTTGATGGGATGTCTACCTTGTATCTGCCACCGACGTCCCAACATTCCACTACACGCCAGCTCCAAACTGTTGGAACAGTCATCTACTGGACCTCGCTCCAGACTGGGGGGGGGGGGGGGGGTAAAACCCCCTGGCCCCGCCAACCAGCAATTTCGGGTTGAATGGGGTGGAGGAAACCTTCTATAGTCTAGACTAGTGTTGTTCCTTTCCTTAGAGAGCCCCCCCCCCCCCACACACAACCAGTTTTCTCTGCCCTACCTGCCTGCGGGTCAAGGCAGGGCGGAGAGGGAAGTTGGGGGGGGGGGACAATTCCGAAGACCATTCAACAAGAATTCAGGTAAGCCACAACTAGTCCGTCCCTTCCATTCCGAGGTCACGGCTTCTACAGTTATCATGGAGTTAGAGGGAATTTTGGAGGACGGGACCATAGATCCTTTCATTCCTCCTCGTGACTCCATTGAGGGAAGTCCTGCACCTTGCACCGGCCGGTGGGAGGCGGGCTCAAGCACCATGTGAAAAACTGGGAAAAAACCACGTCGGATGTCTTCATTCTTTTTATAGTGAGACATGACTACATCCCTCTGTTCATCACCTTACTGTTGTACTTTGTGGTTCCGTCATCATGGACTAAAACCTTCCAACGGACAAGGTGGTGGAAAAAGAAGTGCTACGACTGCTCAAAAAGGGTGCCATTCGTCCTTCACTGCCAGGAACAGGTTTCTACAGTTTCAATCTTGTCGGCCTGAAAAAAATCTGGTACACATGCCTTATCTTCAACTCAACCTGCGCTCACTCAATGTATTCCTGCCGAAAAACCACTTCCGTATGGGAACACTGATATTGGTCAGACAATTCCTTCAACAAGGAGAGTACATGGTTTCAGTGGATTTAGAAGACATCCCGTCTGTCTTGCATTTCTTCTGCTTCGTTTAAGGGTTTCATTCAGTTTCAGCACGGCGCTCCTTGTGTTCATGTCTGTCCTACCAGTAGTGGGGTTGAATGGCTGCTGTGCAACATCTGCCCACGTAACCTCCTCTGGAATCTTGAGTTCTGTCTGTCCCTCTTCAGGAGTCTGGGCCTAGCCGTTAACGCTGGGAAATCATATTTCCTCCCGGCACAAACCTTCGTTTTTTGGGGGACGGAGTTCTACTTATCCACCTTCCTGAATATGTCGGTCGCCAGAGAGGATCGCGAAACTTCTCTTCGTCATACCTCAACATCCATGGTGGATTTGGGATCAGTGATAGAGCAACTTGATTCTTAGGCAACTCTCATGCCTCTGGATGCCTGGAGGACCAGACCCATGCACTGGTTTCGGAAGACTTAGTGGTTCTCACAACACTTGTGGGAAGACTAGATCCCCCTGTCCAATCTTCCCTGGACTTCTCAAGAATGCAGTCCACTGCTTCTTCCCCCACCTCCTCCCGCATTCGGTTATGTCGGTATGGCTCAGCAGTAGGGCCTCTCTCCCTTTATTTTCAAAGGTTGTGGGTTCATTTCTCCGCTCAGGCAGTCGGGCATTTAAGGCCAAAAGGCAACACAAATAGGTTTGCATCTGTATTTATTTCACCCTTCTGAGCCGATTGGTTTTCCGTCCTGTTTGCTACCAATGAAGATAAAATGAAACTGCATGTGGTGGGTACCTTTTAGTATGTGCTGTTCAGAAATTAGGGTACCATATGTGCAGATACCTCCAAGTTTGGCTCGACCCAGCTTCTTTAGGACGAAGCTTCTTTTTTGATCTAAAGAGAATTATTTTGGATGGAAGTGAAAACTGAATTTTCAAGATAAAATTAGTTTTTACTTATCCTAAAATACTTCTATTTGGGTGAACCCACCCACAGCCCCTGCTTTCGCCGAACTGGATAATTTGCCAAACGAAAGTGAAGGACAAGTGGCGATGCCTGCTAAGTTGTGAGCAGGGATGCCACCTTGTGGGGTACTACAGAAGCTTAAAATTTAAGGTTTGGGCATAGAGTATTAAATAAATGATGATTTCGGTTAAAACTAAAGGTACTTATAAACTTTTCCTGTTAGTACAATTTTATAGTTAGGCCCGCCACAGTTGACAGGTTAAAAACAACCCTCTGTCCATAGAGTCTGATGTATTTAATACACATTAAACTACCATCTCATCTGAAGATTAGAATAATAGGAATGAAATGGTGTAATGGCCGAGTCCGTGGACTGTGTGAAAGTTGGTAATTATTTGAACTATGTGGTCGTCAATTTTGCTTTCTGCCCATTTTATTTTGTTAAATCTAGTAAGTTATGGTGGCGGTTTACGTTTCTCTATATTTCCATAGCCGTCCATCTGTCTGGATAATTTCAGTTGTATCCATCATTCTTCTTCCTTCGACCTCTTGTTTTAACTTAATGACGACTGGACAGCTGTGGAATAACAAAGGAAGGTTTAGCTCCGTATGTGTAGGTGAGATCCACATTTCTGTGTTTTATCCCGACAGCCGGGATACATAGTGTTTTTATTTAACAACTTTTAGTAAAAAACGTAACCTGCAAATATATTAATTGGACTCCCAATACCTTATGCAGTTGGCATATTTGAGTTAGCCCGGCACTAAGGGAATAAGTTCTTTCAGAGGAGAATTTAATTGATTAAAACTAGAAACAAATGTCTTGAAGGTGATAAAAGTGTTTTTCGTTTTTATGTCCAAATATTACCACAGTCTTAGCTGTTTATCACTTTTGTATTTCATTGATTTACACTTGCGCCATAAAGCGCCTATTAAACGCCCTGGCGAAGGTAATGCACACCCCTCCCCCTCCCTAAAATCGTGAAATAGCTGAAATAATGCCCCCTGCTGGCCATGGACCGGTGCACCTAAACGCTCATTTGGTACATATTTGCTTTTGTATGATTAGCACACTTACTTTTTTGTAGGATTGGTGGCCGAGAGAAATTTTTCCACTGCGAAAAGTGTGATATGTGTTTGCCGATCAAGATGCGAAACCGTCACAAGGTAAAACTCTAGTGCAGTATAAGAATAATGGATTAGATTAAGGCCACAGCTAAAATTAGCTTGCAGAGTAAATCTTTTATCTGTAATTGCATTGTTTTCAACAGTTGCTGTAGTAATGATATGTTTGGTAAAAACCGTGAACACTTATTGTAAGCAATTGGCAGATGTTTTTCCATAATTTTCATTATTTCCATCGAATAGAAATTGTGTGGGTTACCATCCGTGAAGTGTGTAAGGAGTAGATTGTATGTGTGGGATGCACTTCTCGTAACTTGTTCAAAAGATTGGCACATGAAACCAGCGCTTCACTACAACACATAACCCCAGCTTAACCAAAATAGTTCAGATTTTCTCTTCAGTTCTGTTGATTAGCTTATGCGAGGTTTAAAATTAGCCAAAGCGCCATACGCTTGGATTTCATGTTGCAGTGAGATGCGGCCTTCTGTTCCTGCTTAATCACTTGACGATTCCGCATTAAATCGTTCTGTTTTCAGCGTTGCATTTAAAATAAAAAGGGCGTCTTCCCCCAATTTTAAAGCTGAACCAAGCATTAAGTCGCTGTTAAAAGAAAGGGTAGGCTCAGCTTTTCATTATTTAGACTAATTCATTTTCTCATCTATATCCTAGACCCAAACGTTCACCCTTTATGGGGTGAAAAAAAACTATTATCGATATAGCTTTCCCCCATCTTTTAACAGGTACCTTTCATGGTGGAGAACTTGCAATGTCTTTGTAGTGTTCTCCCGTCTTTTAATAGAGACTCTTTCATTGTGTGAAACGTTACGTATTGTCATTGTCGCATTCTCCCATCTTTTAACAGATTTCTTTCATGGTGCGAAACTTAAGTAACATAATTTATTACCTTTCATGGTATGAAGCGTTCCCGTCTTTTAACGTATTACCTTTCATGGTGTGAAACAGTAATGTCGTTGTAGCGTTCCCCATTTACCCTTTCGTGGTGTGAAACTAAGTAAAGTCATTGTCGCATTCTCCCATCTTTTAATAGATACCTTTCAAGGTGCAAAACTTAAAGAAATGTCATTGTAGCATTCTCCCGCCTTTTAACAGGAACCCTTTCACAGTGTGAAACGTTAAACATGTCTTTGTCGTCAACCCTTGCAAACCTTCAGACCCCCCCTCCCTCCCTTTATTCCTGCAGACTGTTTTTCATTCTTAAAAAGCTTGTTGCAGTTCAGCAGAAATTATTTTGCACCCCGACATGACAAATGCTTTTAAGATCATTACATATTGGTCATGGTGGTTGATGGTGGCAGAGGTCAGCATACTTGCTTGCAGGTGGTCTGACCAATGATTGGATAGGGTAGGATAGTGTGAGAGACTGTCACATTCTCCTTCAGCAGCTGTGGCATCTATTCTGCCATATTCTAGCCTGTCAAGTTTTTGGAACGGTTTGTTTTCTCGTGTGTCTGTCGCGGAATGCGTGTATCCCGTTTTTCGCACTGTGGCTAACGAACACCGATTTTTTGTTCACTTCGCTCACTCAATCAATGGATCCCCGAATTAAGATTCCATGCATTTGCATATGAATATTTACACGGGAAATAAAGAAGATGCCTCTGTACAACAAAGTCCAAAGCCCACCGGAGAAATTGTTGCAGTGGTAGTTTATGCCTCCCATAAGTTTAATATTAATAGTTCAGTTTTTAGTAAGGGCACGTTTTGTCGGTTCTGGTTATTACACGTTCCATTTCTTTTTATGATAAGATTCCATTTCCTACTATGTAAAGCCCTATTTTTTTAGCTTGACGAATTGGTTTTATTGTAAATTCTACATTGTTTTATTGTACATTTGTGTGTTTGTTTCTTTTTCAGTTCTGAATATTGTTTTTTTACTAAACTGTTAATTCTGGTCAGGCACCAGTGGCCCATTCATGGTTTTACTCGTTTTCTTTACAAGTAAATTTATTTTTATCATGGACATTGTGTTGGCCCCAGCAATAATGTTTACTTTTTCAAATTCTTGGGTTTGCCATTTCCCTTAACTAGACATTTCTTTCTTTCGAAGAATGTGTAGCAGTTCAAAATTGACCCGGTTTTTCTGTACGAGCAATTTGTTTCAGGTGACACGCGCTTCCCAAAAAACAAAAATTCAAAGTATATGTGTGGGCTCAAATAACAACCACGCAGGACACTGTTATTTACACTGCTGAAACTGCTGAATCATTACAAGTTATGCCATGTCCGGTTAATATTTTTCAAGGGTTTACACTTGATCAGGATCTAATGCTTTAGTGTAATCAATCAAGATGGTGTTATTTCAAGCTCTGGTCCATCCATCTTGTATTAAGAACCGAATTGGGGAGATGCTTAGGATGGGTCGGTAACCGAAACCGAATTTTCGGTTTTTACTGAGAACCGAAACCGATTCTGATTTCGTGTCAGTTTTTGTATGGTGTTCGAAAAATCAAAGATTAATTTGTTGTTTTGAATTTTTTAATAATTACCATTTTCTACGTATAATTCACAGCAAAGCTTCTAGTTGTTTTAAAAGACAATAGTAGAGGAAAATGGTGCCACTGCTAGACCCATGGCCTATGACGCTGCTGAAGGTGAAAGCAGGAGTGGGTTAGAAGCTAGTAATACTAATGTAACAAGAAAAAGACTAGAAATATCTACTTGGGGTGGAGCGTGGCAAAAACCGATAACGAAACCGTAACTGCGGGTTTTGTGGGCATGAAAACCGAAAGCTGAGCCGAAGTCAAAAAAATAAAACCGACCCAGCCCTAGGAGATGTGCATTAATTGTACTCAAATTGCTCTAGCTTGGGTCTAATCTGAAATTAGATTTATTTAACTCCTAATCCTTATACTTTTTTTTAAAAGAATTTGGTGTTGATTATGCAGCCTAATTCATCTCCAACTAAATTACTATACCTTAATTTTAATTTTGAGCATCTATTATTTTCAGTGTGTGGAAAAGGTGTCTCGTGCCAATTGTCCAGTTTGTTTGGAAGATCTGCACACGTCCCGAATTCCTTCTCACATCCCAGATTGCGGACATCTCATTCACAGGTTTGTTGATCTCTCTCAACAGGTGTGTCCCACGACTTTATACTGAATACTGAACACTATATTGAACCTGCTGACCTTGGTATAACGGCTATTTGGCATTTGCAATAACTGAAACAGTCGTTGGGGGTAAATTCTTTGGTCTTTACGCTTGGACATTAGCTGTGAAACCCTCTTGTGCTTTCAAGTGCATGTATGTAATATACGGGATGGTTCACAAAAAAACTGAAGACCCAACATTTTCTGTCCAACTTTTCTAGTTAACACCCCTCAGAACCAAGATAGGACTGAAATCTAATGGAAACGAGAAGATTCTGTCCTCTCCTGGTTCTGAGGGGTGCTTATTAAAAAAGTTGGACTTAAAAATCTTAAGTCGTCAGTTTTTTGTGGACCACCCAGTACATATAGTTCTATACTCTGTAAATCCCCATATATAGTTTTAGCCCAAACGCAAGGAGACTCAATTGTAGGATGGAAAAAATAAACAGGGTTGAATATACGACGAATTTCAAATAATGCTGTTGCGGTGCAACTTCTACCGATGATAATTCTAAACTGTTGTAACTTTTTAGTCTGTATTTTTTATTTATACAGGGCATAACGAAGTAATGGACCAGGGTCCACTGTTTCCTCTACCATCTCCAATCGAAACAAAACTTGGGTGAGCGTACAGGGTCACAAGGGGCCGTTTGCACGCGAGTTTGATTGATCTTGTCAAGTCCGTTCAAGGTCATCACATTTCTTTTTACCCGAGCATCTTAGACCACTAGTGTAAATTTGAAAGATGTTAGAAATTATTAACCAATACTACCAAAAAAGATGGAACGAAAACCTGTTAATAACTACAAACATTATGGGGAAAAAAACAAGGGCAGCGTGTCAGGCAGGGAAGCATCTCGAGCATCTCACTGTCCATTTGCTTGAGATGCTTCCGTGCCTGCACGGTTCCCTTATTTTTTTTTTGCAGTTTTCGCTTGCCTATAATGTTTGTAGTTATTAACCGATTTTCATGCTGTCTCTTTGGGTTGTGTTGATTAATAATTCCCAACATCTTTCAACTTTACACTAGTGGTGTATGATGCTCGGGTAAAAAGTTGAACGTTATGACCTTGAGCGGACATGTCAAGGTTAATCGAACTCTCACGTGCAAACGGCCCCCTAGCGACTCCATAAGCTCACTCGGGTTTCATTTCGATTGGAGATGATACAAGGAAACGGTGGACCCTGGTCCATTACTTCTGTTATACCCTGTATTTTGCACTACAGCACTACAGCTAAGCTTCTATACGACGAGCTGAGTCGACCACTGACAAATGAGATTAGCAGATCTTTGGCCGTTGAGTGGACTAGCCGAGTCACATGATACGCATGTCACATGCAAACTGCCATCGCGCGTGTTTTAGCCAGTGACACATGTTTTACGCAAGTGCAGAATATTTTAAAAATTCTCGTGTATGTTGCTATAGATTCTGTAGGTTAGATGAACCGAATTTGTATCATGGAATTTGCAGAATCAAATTTATTACTATCTGTAAAATACTAACCTCTAGTATGTGCTAAAATCGTTTTCAATTTGCTTTCCTACCCGAAACTTTTAAACCCCTAAACGTTTAAAACCTTTCTTACACTTGCAATGCAATGAGGTTAGCCTGCTTACCACGGTAGGCCTGGGTACTTACTCCCCCCCCCCCCCCCCTTCCCCCAATCTTGTAATTCTGCTTCGGAACTTGAGAGGTTATTATTGGTGGTCATTATTTTGTGTGTTAATCTTATCCATTTGCAACGAAACTGACTTGTCTAGCATAAACAGCAAAAATTGTTTCCTGTGTACCAGTATTTACCGCAGTATTTTTTTCACAAGTTAAGCAAGCCTAAATTATGTTCATAATTACAGGTTAGTGAATATACTTGGCAATGTATGTTAACATACGTGCATCACTCGTACTTCGTAGCTAGAAGGGTGTCCATTTGTGATAATTCTTGGCGTGGTAATGATTTGAATTATTATCTTATTACTTCTTACTTGGAACTAACTCGTTCAAGCCGTTCGAAGTCACCCTTTCCGGTTTCTACCCCTTCCCAAAGCAGGGGCAGGGGTTTCTACCAGCGTGGACGAGGCTCCTTTAGGGGCAGGAGTAGAAGAGCCCATTATTGACATCATTCCCCTCACCTTCCTCTGCTTCACCGATAAGTAGGGGGAAGGATTTGGCATCACTTGAACAATTGGAAGTAAATTACCGATGACGTTTTCACTTTGTCCATCGTTCAAAACGGTTATGCACCTCCCTTTGTTTCGGTCCCAGCCACAACCATGGGGCCTCCCCTCTGGATCACGGATTGCTCTTCATTGCGAAACTCCAGAAAGAGATTCACACACTCCTGCAAATAGGAGCTATCGAACCTCGCAAGAGTGATTGGAAAGCGTGGAGGCGTAGAACAACTGATTTTCAACTTAAGGAAACTTGATCAGCATTTCGAAAAGGAACATTTTAAGATGGAGACGATCAGTCCATCAGGGAGGTGCTTAGGAAAACGATCAGTCTCCATGTTCCTCTTCATCGTTCGGTTCGCCATCTTTTCCTTCTGTACTCCGGACGACAGTCGTACCAATTCAGAGTTCTTCCGTTCGGTTTAGCAACATGTCCTCATGTCTTCACGGCTATTTTTCGCTCAGTCTCACTATTCGTGCTCATGCCTATCTCGACGATTGGTTGATCCGGCTCCAATCCAAGGAAGAACTCCGTCGGCAAACAGAAGAATGCCTTCGTCTGTTCAAGAGTCTGGGTTTCGGCGTGAAGTTCAGGAAGTCTCGCCTCACTCCGGACTAGATTTTCATGTTCTTGGGAACAAGGTTTGACACGCAAGAGTTCACCGTCCGTCCTTCTCCGGAACGCACGGAGAAACTTCAGCTGGAGGGGCTTCTCCACTCCGAAAGCATCTCGGCCCTGAATCTTGCGTCCCACATAGGTGTCATGGACTCCTGCGCCAAGCTCTTTCCATTCTGGCAGTGGAAAGTCAAGCCTATTCATTGGTTCCAGAACGAAGAATGGCATCCTCGTTTGTCTTGGAAAGACAGAAATTCTCTTCACAACCTTCCTGTAGAAGCATTCGTTGGTGGACATATCCTTGCAACATTCAGTCAGGTGTCTCAATTCAGGATCCCCCTGCAGACGGTCTCCTGTTTACGGACGTGTCCACAACAGGTTGGGGAGCTCATGTAGAGGGTCGCCAAGTGTCAGGTCAATGGAGATGTGTGGTCAATGATGTCTGACCCACATCAGTGCTTTGGAGTTGCGAGCAATTTGTCTTGTCATTCTTGCCTGGGAAGACCTCTTGCAAGGGAAGACTGTAACTGTGATGTCCGACAATACGACGGCCATAGCTCACATTCGGCAATAATGATGCAGGCTTTTTCAATATTGCAAGTCAATTCAGTTTAATCTGTGGCCGAGACACATTGCGGGGAAACTTGCTTGCAGACGAGTTGTGCAGACAGAAGGCACCAACAACAGAATGGAGACAACAGAATGGAGACTGGATCCCAGCCAGGGCCAAGCCCTGTTCCTGAGATGGTGGAAGCCATTGGTAGACCTATTTGCGACAAGGTTCAACAATCAGCTTCCCAATTTCGTGTCGTCGTTTCCAGATTCGATGGCGTGGGCAACGGACGCTCTCTTTCTCTGGATTGGACAGGAATGTCGTCTTGCATGTTTCCTCCGTTCTCTCTTCTTCAGGCCACGCTGAACAAGATCCGTTGATTGCCAGGGAATTACGTCCTCATGGGTCCTCTATGGCCGGCAGCCCTACGGTACCCAGGTTTGTTAGAACTGAAGGAGGAGGGTCCAGTGCCTCTGCCAGTCTCGAGAGTTCATCCTAACCAAACAACGGCAGGACGGGTGGAGACTGACGACGAACTAAAAGAACGACAGTTTTTCGGCGGATGTTTAGGACCGTCTCTTGCTGTGCCACCGGAGTCGACCAGAGGAAACGATGATGCGAGATGGTAGATTTGGTTCTTCTGGTGCAAGGAGAAAGGACTTGATCCTACGAATCCACTCTTTCTTTTCTCGAGGGTTTGTTTGCCAAAGGAGACTCTCCGGACACACTGGGTGACAACAGTGTGGTCTCCAGCAAGATTTTGGCATGTTTGATTCGGGCTTTCGAGATGCCAGGCCGAGAACCAAGCGTCTCTTTTCGAAATGGAACTTGCCCCTCGTTTTTGTCCAGTCTAGAAAGGGCTCCTTATGAACCTCTCAAGTCTGCTTTGCTACATCTGTTGCAAAAAAACGTCTTTCCTGATAGCCCTAGCCTCTGCAGAAAGGCAGAGTGAGCTTATTTGGAAAAAAATTATTATTGTTTTTACTAATAAGTGAGTTGTACTGATTTTCTTGCGTGCATTACCCCCACCTTCCATGTTAACGGCTGCAGCTTTATTTATGATGTGAATTGACAAATTTTAAATTCCATTTTCAGGACCTGTTTTGAAGAACTGCTTCGAACTGGGTAATGGAATTTAACTGCTCTTTTAATTTCATCGGTTCATTATGTTGTTATACTGTTTGTTTGTTTTTTTTTTTTCTTTAAGTTGAAGGTCTTGCTTTTCAGAAACTATGCGTGTCCTCTGTGTTCGGCGTCAATGGTGGATATGTCTGTGGTGTGGACATTGATTGACAGTGAGATAGCGACTTCACCCATGCCGACGGAATACGCAAACTACCACATCTGGGTTTTGTGTCGAGATTGTCATAAGGTAGGTGGAAACAGAATGTAAACCTTGAGGAAAGTTACCGGAATTATTTGGTTTGTTGATGTCGCAATATTCGCCAATGGCGGAGCGCGCGATTTGTGTTATTAGGTAAACGTTCATGGTCATTAATGGTCCAGGGGTCGAGTCCCAGTTCAGGTGCCACAATGTCCGAATTCTCGTGAAATACATCTGGCCATGAAATAACTGATCCACATGAGATGGAGAGATGACAATTCCTTGTATCACTCGCAGAATGAGATCATGGTCACGTGCCCAAACCGGCGTGCCAACTTGAGGGATAGCAGAAGAGATTATTAGGTTGCTACAGATTATTTGGTGACTGACCAGCTATCACTGGTGTTACATGCAGTCACAGTTATAACAATGGACAAAACTTAGTATCACTTTTCAACTCTGGGAAGGCTATATTTTTTGTCTTCCTGAAACTCCAGTTTAGTTAGCTGCATCTTGCTAAGTTTACCAGCAGGTTCATGGTGTTTTCTTAAGCAAAGGCGTTGCATGTAGTGATGTTGTGTGCCTTAACATTTTCCTTTCTCGAAAATTAATTTGCTATTTGGGTGTGTGGGCACTTACTATTTGTAGATTGCTTAGGCAATTAATACAACCAGCGCTTTAGCAGTCTGGAAGGATTGGAAATCATTTTTCACTTTTATGTTTAAGGCCACTGTGCACATGGTTGTGTTGGCAACGTGATTGAATATTGTTGGTTCTGAATCCAAGCCACTTACGCCTTTGCTTGCTCGCACATTAGTACTAGCTTTAGACACCGAGTAACCACTTCCACGCCAGACATGCGGGGTGTCTTTAGTGGTACATATAGTCCATAAATGGCGAGAACCCGCTGGTCGATGGATTCTCAGTCTTGCATTGCACATGTAGCTTTTATTAATTGTTTTCCTTCTTTCTTTTTTTTAACAGGAGAGTCGCATCTTGTTTCACGTCCTTGGCCTGAAGTGCGGCCACTGTGGAGGCTACAACACCTGCCGCACACAACCTCCTGTTTCGGAAAGCGGCGATGACGAACTCATCCTTGAAGAAATGACGGGCTTAACTCCAAGTAGGTTGTAATGTTAATCTGGACTAGTAGAAATAGCTGGAGTGTTGCTTTCGGAGCTAGATTCCCACGATGGAATACAAATAACATTTTTAGTCCTAATGCTTACTGCAGACCTTGTGAAGGATACCCTGAAATCCATAACAAATTGAGCAAGTACAGCTGAATGAGTGATCATAGTGGTCGGCTGCCAAGGAAGCTGATGCGGATCCACCGTAACCGTGTATTAAACCTATTTTCTAAACGTAACCTGTGTCCAGGGAAGGGGTTTTCTATCATGGAAGAGTCGACGATAATGCAGTCATTCACGTACACGATCTGGATTCAATCTAATAGAACACACTGGCAGCCAGTAGTCACAGTGGTATTTAAAAGGCATAAGAACATAACAAAAAAAACTTTACCAACTCCTAAGAACACAAAATGGTCCTACATTTGTATTTTCGGTGACACTCCTTTCACCTTCATCAGAAGTCGTGCAAGAAAATAAATTTAAATTTATTTTCTTGCCCGACTTCTGATGAAGGTGAAAGGGTCACCGAAAATTCAAGTGTAGGACCATTTTGTGTTCTGCGGAGGTGGTAAAGTGTTTTTGTGTTCTTTGGATTCAATCTAACATTACCACAATAGATTTGTTCTCATTTGGAGAATAACACTAGCACCACCAAACCGTCCTTCTTCGGAAGTAATACTTAATCACACAGAAAAGATTTGTTCATGTGCTGCTGACTATTAATTAGACTGTATGGTGTCTTCCAAAATTCAATATACAATTTGCACATAAAATTAATTTTTAATCTTAGGCTACGAACTTTCTGTAACGTGAGAGTGGATCAAGATCATGAACTCTGTGTGCACCCCAAAGCAGAATTTTCTGCTGTGTGTATATTTATTGTTTTTTTTTTGAATAACCTTTTAGTGCTTTATTCTATTGATCTGGTTCTTCCACCAACGGAAAGGTCTTGTCGAGACGATTAAAATGGTGTATTGGAATGTCCAAATCGGTCAAAATTGCACGTTTTGTCTGCGACTGTGCCAGATTATCTGCGACATAGTCGCACCCCTTTCTGCCTTCGGGTGTGTGCATTGGTGCTATTCAATCGAGCAAAAACGTAATGCCTTTATTCCAATACCTAACATAATTCAAATTAATGTCGTAACCATCACTAACGTTCAAAACAGACAACATAGTTCACAACGTGGAAACATGTGTTGACATTTCAGGAAGTTATCATATTCTGTTCTTCCTGGAAAGAGTAAAACTACGCCTCAACTTCCGGCGTCGATTATTCACCAGGAAGAACAGAAAACGATCCCAGCGAGAAATAGTCGTAACACTTTTAAAGTTCGAAGAAGTATCACTAAGTTGGTAGTTTCGGTGTGTGTTGTGGGATTAGTGTCGGATATAGTATGTTCTACACAAATCTGTCTACTGAGAATGGGTTCACAGTAGTTCACACATATTTATTTCCCCGTGGAAAAACACTCGTGTTGACATTTGATTAAATTAGTTTGCGTTAAGTAGTTTCTACAGCGATTATGAAAAAGCAAGGTAGGGGATTGTGCTACAAATTTTATAACTGACATGTTAGTTCCAAAAGGGTTTGCTCCTACAATCGTTACTTATTTGAAACTTAATGGCTTTAGCAGCGTACAGTTTGGTTTGTGTGGAGCAGTTATGTTCTGATGTAGCAATGACCATAGTGCACTAATTGAGTGAAATTCACATCAACATTTTTGTATTTTGTAATTTAACAATTAATAAAAAAAAAAGAACGGAAATGCATAGAATTCTATAGTTAAAAAACTCAGTGCCTGTTGTGTTAGTGATGTCATTTGAGTTAGGACGTGGCAATTTGTCATGCCTACTACATAATTGATGCATCTTTCAGACCCATCTTCCGAAGACACTGCTGAAACAGACTCTGCAGCCAGAACTGAAAGCCCCACTGATTCACAAGCTACAGAAGACTCTGTACAAGAAGAAAATTAGAAGATAAATGGGAATATATTCCTGTGTAAAAAAAAAAGGTAAAACATGAACAAAGTACGGGTTTATCCTTCTCCGACGACCGAGAAAAGTTATACAGTAATACTTAAAAATGTCCATTCCCTATTGATATTGTTTGGTAGTATCCAGAAAATGCTGACAAACGTTGAACTGTTGCTTGTGACGTCAAGCAAAACAAATATTAATTTCTTTTTTACTTTCTTAAAAGTATTTATGTAGGACAGTTGTGATGAGATCTGCAACTTTTTTTTTTGTGCGTGATGTTTTATACAGCGAGGCTATATTAAGTCATAAATTCTTTCGGTTCAAAACATAACCTTCATTGAAAAGAGGAGGTAATGCATTTAGTGATTTTATTTAAAAAAATAAAGCAAAAAACCATCAAATGGCGTTTTGCTCACAGACCCTATGGTGTCATCGTGCAGTATGCAATGTAAAATTTTTTTCTGATTGGTTTTGGGCGTCGTTGGCCAGAGATATACGTTTTCCACAATGACTTCTGCCATTTTCTTCTTTGGAATTCCACTATACGAGACTTAGAAACCAAAGGCATTTTTTTCAAAGATCTCCTGCAGATACTGTACCACCCAATAAGTATACCAGGTGTGCATTTAGTTTAAAAAAAAAAAAAACCACTCAATTCTGTGAAGCCGCGACATAAAAGCAGGGTTAATTTCATGTAAATTAAAAAATAACGGAAAAAGTGTGGAGTTCTGCAGTTGCATAAAACATGCATTGTGAGCCGAGTGCCATTGGTTATTTTACAATATATTTTAGAAAAATTTAATTTGCATTTGTGGAAAAAAAATACATATCCGATGCAGCGTCCCTTACCCAATCACAGTTTAAATTTCAGTTAAACAAAAAACTTAATCGAGGTTATATAATATCAACATTTTCTATTTCTAAAAATAATGTACTTAATTCTTAAGAGACAGTTTATAAAGCTGCTGTACTTGCCCGATTTCTTACTTTTTTTTTCCAAGCTTACTTTGTGGATCTCATTTTCGAGAGAATTTGGTTTCATTTTGCCCTAGTCATTCTGGCAATAAAAGCATTTCAGTTAACCAAAGAACATAGTTCTAGCTTTGTGTACACAATACTGATTTTACTTTTTTTTTAATTGTGTCCTGTGTTTTGTTGATACAAAAATGTGGAATGAATGATCTTATTTTTGTGTGTGCGTGTTTTGCTTATTTGTCAGCAATAAAAATGCTCTCGACCTAATGAAAAGGATTAGTCTGTGTGTTGGGTTGTTTCTTAACCTAATGAATGTTAAGCCACATAAAAAAATAATATTGGTTCTCATAAGCGTCCGTGTCCTATGTTTGACATTGCCGCCCTCTGTGCAGCCCCCTTCAACCTGGATCAGCGACAGCGATCATCGTATCGTCTTTCTTTTCACGACCTACACTACGAACAGACGTGCTGTAAGCTGATCCCACAATTTACACTTCCCATTCTGTTCTCCAGAACCGGCAGTTTCTGTCCACACCACCTTCCGCTTCTGTTTTCAGTCGGTGCCCATGGCCCCCCCAGCTACCATCTCCGAGTTCTTGCATTCGTCGGCGACTCTTGCCTCCTCTCTCCTGTTCCGGGAACGTGGCTGTTGTCTCTTGAAGCCTCAATTCCGTCAACGGATCGACTCTGGTTCGGGTCCCCTGGCCCTTTTTGTATGCTCAGAACGACCATGCGGACGCATTCCCCTAGTGGGCCTCTGTTCCTGATTCGACCGTCGGTTAGACAAGCGAGGGGGGGGGGGGGAGCGAAAACTAGGACAGAGGTAGCCTTCCCTTGCCAACCAGACCTTTTCCGATTACCTAATAGAGCTTCACGATAACATAAGGAACGAGTCCGGGACCTGACACCCAGCCCGTTACCTTTCAAGAATAGCTTCTGCTGTCCGCCTGCCTTCATCGACACAGGCCTTTCGTCATATGTTCCAGGAAAGGAAGGAGGGAAGCCACGTAACGGGTGCCATCCAATCCTCTTCTAGGCAGCTGCCGGGCCGTCTACGACGCTCTCTCATCACTCAACCTGTGTCGTTCTCCACCCTGGCTCTGTTTCCCTTCAGCTTCCGTACTTCAGACCGCTTTATTCCGACGGCAATTCCCTTTCTTTTATCTTTGGTTACAGCATTTTCACCCAGTCTTACAGGCCGAGATCGCTTCTGCGACGAACCACCGTCACAGATACTTGTTTCTCCTTGTTTCAACGTCGCGTTCCCAAATTCGAAAACTTGCAGCAGGGAAATCGAAATGATGTCACGAATCAACAAATGCTCTAAGTTTCGCGTGCGCGATTCCTTCCGCGACAACCTGTTGCGGACGCATTCCTTGCCAGTATCTTGACAATAGGGGAGTCTGTTCCGGTTTTTGCCTGTTCATTCCTCGCCTGTGTTCTGACTTGGCGATCCGGGCTGTTTTCTCCTCTCGTATCAAGCCTAAGTTACTGACCTGAGCCTGATCGTCGTGTTATTCCATTGACGTCGCCATCCCTTCCTCACGCTATGGTGTGGTGATGGACCGTTAGTAGCTATCATTCCGATCTGCTTCCACGACCGCCTCCGATTTTCCTCGCTCAATGCCATGGGACTGTGGTTCCCGGGGCTTCGGGATTTAGCGATAACCGGTTGTCTTCACCAGGATACCTTCCGTAGACTCGTACTGCGAGTCTCCTGAACCTTGCCCACCACCAGATTGACGAAGTCTGCTAATGGAAAAACAGGTAATGTATATTTTCGTGGCTATAAAAAGACTAAAATACGAGAGTGTACTAAACAGAAACACACACAAAATCCAGTCCTCAACTTTGCTTGGCCATTCCTGTTTTGTCCTTCGTTCAATTACACCTTACCAAAAGATCAAATGGTTGTTTTGGCAGTAAAAGTTCCAGGATCTCAAACGAACAGTTAAAAATACAAATTGGAATTTTACCATGGCTGTGGCTATATGATGCAGAACCTGGTAAAATTTGGTGTTGACATTGGGATTCTTGAACATGATTTTCCAGGATCTGTAAGAACGTAACATCCTGGCTTCGCTGCTATATTTTTTTCGAAATAGTTCTACACATTTCTCCAAACCAGTAGCCTACATTATTGGATGAACCTTGTGGCCAAGCATATCCCAGAAGAGTGGTGGGTTGATTTATTCGTGATAAGGTTATCTCAGTTTCTCGGCAAGGTCCAGAATCTTTCTCCCCATAAACCTTTGGAAGGAATTTGTTTAAAGCAACATCTAGGTGGTTTTGTCTGCTAAGAATTTAGTGCCCTAGTCCATACTATTTACTTATGGGAGCCCTACATGCCTCACGAAAATGGCTCTGGCAGCAAGAGTTCATGGTCGAAACGAGAAGGCCCCGCCCCGAACCTAAAACCTTAGTCACTAAAACAGAAGGTGTAACAAACAGCATTTTAGCTTGTGCAAGGGTGTGTTTTTTGCGGTAACACAAAGGGTTGTCTTGTATTTAAAGACGCAATACTAGTTAGGTGTTCTTTTAAACCCAGCCTAGGACTAATTCCTACGTAATTTTCCTACGTAATTGTAACTTTCCATCAGTAGAAGACGCTTTTCTAAGGAGGAAATATTCCAGTGTGTTTGTTCATGTTAGGTAAACATAAGTCAACAAGTGCAGTATCAAACAATATAATTTATGTTCTAATACATTTAATGATACCCAAATAGTACTACTTTTTACAACCTTCCATCCTTACGTGCGAAGTCATTTTAAGGCACTTCACGTGACGAGGAATATTGTCAAAACACATTTTAATGCCAAGTCTCCCCTTATTTATATGATGGTTAGCAGACATAGTAAGTTTTTGATTCATGCAAAGTTTCGATAGCATTTTAAGGCACTATTGGTTTCCTTGATAATCCAGAAAAATAAAGCACCCAAAGTTTAAGGCACTTTAATGTCCTGTTCACGAGTAGCACAATACATACGGGGGTTTCAGGCGCTACACGGACACTCGGCGTGACACACGCTTCGTCGTTGAAATATCTATATCTACAAATTCACAGCCACTCCTTAGGGTTGAAACACGTAAGCACGATTTATCATCATCTGGTTTTTGTCGATATAACCTGCTGTCTGTGGAGGAGTAAATTTATTGAAACGGGACGGATCAGGAAATTCTTTTGTTGGCAAAAATATTTGTGGTTCCACCTCTTCAGGAGATACTTTTCCGCACGAACAACACTGTCGCAATCGATTCCTTATCTGAAAAAAATAAAGGAAATATGAAGTTTTTCCTTCAAACTTACGGAATAGTACTTGTCCAGCATACGAAAACAAAATTGCATTAGTGGATGGTGTTCCTGCTGGATCATGCCAAATTATTGTTGATATGATTACTTTAAGGCTTTTTTAAGGATTGTTAAAATCTGTTCACTTTTGAAGCTTTGTACATTCACATCTTGCCGATTTTTAATTATTCATTCAAAGTATCTGTGAATGGTTAACAGCTATTGAACTTACCTGCGAATCACAACAAAGGAATATAGTTCCTATGTGCCAACAAAAAAAAAAAACCTTTCCTAATGCAATATCCCCCCTCGCTCCCAAGAGAAAGTTGTTGGCTTCCCTGCCAGCCACGTGACTGCTCTTTCTGCCAATTTTTTCTAACAGGGTCGCATACGAGGCTTAGCCCTGCTGCGACCTCTACCTCATTCACCGTACGACTACCGGTGCGACCGTGTTCTCCTGCTGATTGAGGGCGCTCTAGTCGGTTTTCTTTTCTAGTGGTCCCAGCTGCTGCGGTCCCTGCTTTCTTGTTCTTTCTACAGTGCTTCGTCCCAAAGGCACGCCAGGAGGGCGCTGGCCCGGGTAGCTACACTGCCCCTCTTCTGAGAATTGGTGGGCGTTCTAACAAGTCGCATTCTTCGCCTTGTCAGCGACCCTTCAACCGTTGGTTCTTTACCACCGAAGGCAGCAGTACCGAAAACGACCACTTCAACACTGGATCTGCAAGAGGACAGATGACTCACCCTTGCCCAACGATCATCTGCTGTTCGCTTGAACGCCTGAACGCCAAGTTATCAAACTAAAGTCAGTGAAAACTCCTTGCTAGGAGTTCTCACTTTGTCCGTTAGTCGATTGATCAACGACCAGTTTTTTTTCTCCAGCTCCACGACCAAACCAGGGCTTTTACCTTAGATGTTCCTTCAATCATCAACTGCAGTCTTCACTGCCCTGACCCTTCCGTTTACCAGGGGTGGGCCACTTATAATGCAGCCACAACATCCCCTGCTCTATGGACGTCCCTTAAGCACGACCACTACTGTGTTTGTCTTCTACATTTTCTTCATGTTCATGGTCACCTTCCTGAAGTTGCTAACGACCCTTTCTCTGTCTTAAAACACGACTAGACACTGTTCTCATCACAGCTCATGATGCCCAGTCATCAAACAGGCCTTTAACTACGACCCTACCTGGAACTGACTTCATCCCAGCTAGCCTCCACTGCGCCTGGCAAGTCGCGTGGTCGTCCCTTCACATCTACCGCTTACCCACATTACCGACCATCTGCATTTTTAGGTGCACAGCCTTCTTTCCTTGCACTTCTTCTGGTAATGACCGTTGCTATAGGTGCAGATTCACATTTTGCTCAACTCACCATTGGCTGGTAGAGCATAATTTTTAGTCGTTAACTGGGAAACTGTCGCCAAATAAAAAAGTTCTTATGACACTGGAAGCCAGTAACCAGTCAAATAAAAATTCATTCAATCTTGACACTGTGACATTTCTCAAGCACAATTTTTTTTTTTTTTTTAATAAATTGTGGTATTTTCCCCACTGGCTTTGTAGGAACACAAGTTTTGAAAACTTGTTTGAAAATAAAGAAATCCCCCTATCCATTTTTTTTAACATCTGAAACGAAGAGATTTATATAGTTTAAGATCACATCCATCGGAAAGCTACCAAAAAACAAACCCTTATAAAATTTACCAACAAGAAGGAAAATACGTCCAGTTTGTTTCAGCCTTATTTATCACCCTCCAATCCACCGGCCAAATTGGCTAGTGGCCGGTGGATTTCTGCACCCATAAACGTTACCATAGACTGCACGCCTGTCGAACAGCTTCCATCCTACAGGACTGCTCCTTTCTCCAGCAGACATGCGAGAAGATGGAAAGGGAGGGAGGGGGGTGCAATCGTGGCTTACATCAGACATGTCACTGCCGGCTTAATCTGATCTTCACCTTCTCTCCTCAACCTCGTTTGAAGGGCCCTCGTGAGAATACTGTCATCACTGCTTAACTCGAGGGTCGTTCATCCTTCAGGTTATTCGCCTCGAGCAGTGTAAATGTCCAGGCTTTAATTATGGACAGTCCCACCTCGACCCTCAATTGGTTTGTCAGAAGCAGACTACAACGTCCAGAATCCACTCGGCTCAGAAGGCCCGCAAGCGATCACCTCGATTCTAGCACTCACACAAGCTTTCTCGGCTCGGCTGTCCCCTACAAGATATTCATACTGGCGGTTGCCGCCCCTCGACCATCACTTCATTATACTGGCGACCACTTCCAAGAAATCGAATAATTTTCAAACAAGAAACGACCCAAACTACAGCTAGTTCAACCCAGACTGCCTCTGCTTTCACCATCTTCACTTTCCAGCCACAGACTGGGGCGCACCACAAGGCTCTCTATTACGCCTCCCCTTCGACAACTGGTCCTTGTTAGCCTTCTTCATCCACGGCTGCTGAGGTGTTGCATCTGTCATCGGTCCTACAGCCCAACTTCGTCTTCCCGTCACTCTCACCACGAGGCCATTGGGGTCTCGACTAACGGGGACCTCCGCCTTAGTCGTTTGGGCTGTGGCCCACTTCGTATGTAGCGAAACAAGATTTTTATTTGTTTTGGGCTTTACTTCTAACAATAAAAAAATAAATTCTTACCTCAGCATCGCCAAAGCAACGTAGAATCAAGATGCAAACCCCGATGAGAATGTTGAATATTATAAAAACTAAGAAGAGTGATTCATCATAGGTACCGCCTCCAACCATCCCACAGGCCCAGGCGACAGTCATTAACACAAGTATTAGCAGCATTACCCAGCGCGTGTTCTCCAAAACACTGAAAAAAAACATAGATAAATGTAATATTCAAACTACCCATCTATAAAACAATAGTATAGGTAACACATTTAAACTGTTTTGTGCGTTATTTCCCCCCCGAGTATTACATGTTTGATCAATATTTTCTTTGACATTATGATCAGTAATTTACATAGACCTATTAGAAGCGTTATTTAGTATTGACATTTCATTTGGCACTATTCGCTTATTAGGAGCTAAAATTGCCACAAATCCATCAAATTCAGTGTCACAATTTCCAGGGTAGCTACAATGGCTGTTTCACAACTCACCCCATCCCCATGTTGCAAATGGTGAATCAAGCACAACCCGTGCGCTCAATTATTTTTGGCTAGCTAATAAATGCTGATTGAGTGAGTGAAGCCTTCTGTATTTTTGCGCATTTTGAATATTTTAACTGAGTTTCACTAATCCTTTAATTTTAATCTTCCAGAGGTTTGCGCACCGTTTATCATTTTTTGCTGGCTAATAAACACAGTGATTGAACCCATCTGTGTATTTTTTCGCGTTTTATGCATCGCTTATAAACAATTATTTTTGGCTGGCTAATAAACGCTAATAAACAATGATTGGGTTTTATGCCAGCGGTTTATGCATCGTTATTATCTTCAGCTGGCTAATAAATGCTGATGGACGTAGCGAACCCGTCTGTATTTTTGTGCGTTTTGAATATATATCGATTTTCACTAATTCTTTAATTTTAATCGTCCAGCATCATTTAAACAATACCTTGTAGCTGGTTAATATACAGAGTGGTCATAAAGTCTTTACCTAATTACAAAAATTTATTAAACACAAACTATGCTCTAGATACAAACATACGGTTTTTTTTGCAAAACGAAGCTCAACTCATAAAATTCTTTTTCGCTTTCCACTAGGTTAGTTGACTTCAACATGTACACCATTTGTGGCCTGGAGCACTTCAAGGCAGTATTCAATTTCCCTCCATGTATTGGCTCTGTTACTGTCACTATAGCATCCTTTAGTGTTTCAGTGTTAGGAACGGGTATTTTGTACATACTGTGACCAGAAAGTCAAGGGTGTGTAGCCATGCTGTTGGCTAGCTACATCATCCGGGAAGGGTTTCATAGAGGAATTCGCGAATTCATAATCCCCAGTCAGGCAGCGCACAGTCTTTCGAAACAATCCATGGCCGGCATTGTTGCAACAGTGGTGCAATAAAGAGCTCCAGCATATCAAGGTACACGTCATTCTCGACTGTAGGCTCCATAAATTGCTGATTTTTTGTGTGTGAAACGACAGCATGCAGTGAGATTTCTCCCTGTAACGACGCCATTTTTGTTTTTTGGCGATCGCAGCACCTAGAGTCAATTGTAGCGTCCACCGAACCTAGTAGAAAAAAAACTTAAGCTTGGTTTTGCAACAAACCTTATGATTGTATCTAGCATAGTTTTTGTTTAATGATTCTTTTTAATCAGGTAAAGACTTTATTTATGACCATCCTGTATTATGGTGTTGTAAATTAAGTTTCATTGTTTACAGAGGTCTTATCGTTGCCGGCCACTTTGTTGCTTCTTGTTGGTTACACGGATGGGACTTAATGGCTTATAGGTGCAGATAATTTGGGTGTTTTAGCTCGAAACTCCTTTCCAGAATTAATTTCTTGAGATTGAAGGTTGAAGGGAATTTGCTGGAAGATGTGTCGAGTGCTAAGTGCACAAATTATCGATTTCATAAAAGCATGAGCAGCATTCGGTGTGAGAATTTTGTTTTTCTTTCCACAGAAGCCATCAGACATTATTTACGAAATATTAACAGTCAATGTTTAATATACAATTTTAAGCATACTGTATTTGCCCAACAATGTTTAAGATGTTTAGAATTTACCAATTTTTCTTCTATTTGGCATATCGATACTAGCCGCCATTGCATTTTGCCATCCAACTTGTAATTTTGTTTGCTTCGCGATTGGTATTCCATGTTAAGTAAGCCCAAATATGATTTTTATGCTGCTGATGCACCAATGACAATGTTAAACATACCCGGACGAGTAGCATCTTCGCTTTTCTGTAGTAGTCCAACGATTAACGAAGGTGACGTCATTTCCCTGATATGGGCGTAACTCGATGCAAGCAAACGGCTTGCTCAAGTGAGATAATTTACTGTCAAGTTCTGTGGTCTGTCTGTCGGTGACGAGTCAAGCTTTGATCTGTATTAATTACTGAAGCAGAAAGGTCCGGTGTGGCCTTTTCAGTGTAAGTCAAGCATGGCGCATGATTTGCAGAAAGAAAGCAAAAAAAATTCCCTAACGATGCAGAGTTGATGCTTAGGGCAGTAAAAGAGTGGTAGACATGTTGTAGCTTACCGTTCCCTGAGGAAGCTCTCTTCATCTACTTCGTAATTCTCTGTAGGGCGCAAACAAAATGCAGCAACTAAGAGCAGTAGCGCCACGACACAAAAGGATCCAATCGGAATACTTGTTGAATATAAAACGTCAGTGTTGGTGTTAACCCAGCAACTAAAAATAAAATATGAACTTACTGACATAAAATTGTTAACTATTCGAAATTGGTCGTACTACATTATAAGGCTTAATGAGGCAGCCCGTATTAAAGAATTGCCTTTGGATACACTTGACTGAGAAAGAAACAACTGCTCTGATTGGACTCAAAGCCAGGACTTTCCACATACTAGGCCGACAGCTTCCAGCCAAGCTTATAGTCTCCGCCAAGAAAGAAGTCCAACGCGTTTCAAAACGGGTATGCATTGTGCATGCCGGCTGCGTCGTTTACCTTGCAGATATCCGCCATGGCTAAGCAGCCAACGTGTGCTCATATACTAAAGCTGCTAGGGCCATAATTTCGGCTAATCATGCACATCGAGCAAAAAGCTTGAAATTTGACATGCAAGTAATTCTTAGTAATACAAATAGAAATAGATTCTCCTTGACTAGTGAAATACTGAAAAACGTTCCAAATAACACCCCTAGCTTTTCTTGTTGACACGAACTTGACTGGAAAGCGACGCCATTGTTGTTGGTCTAATAGCATTGCCACGACGACGCAGTTATAGAGTATAGAGGCAAGGCGCACTTTTTTCCATGAAAGATTAGTAGTCATAAAATGACCATATAAGGAAAGTCTTCTTTCTTGGCGGATAGTATAGTACCTGTTCAACTTATCTCGGTGAGAAAGCAAGTTGCTTCCATGTCTCCACACTACGACATAAGGCAAGCAATAAATAAAGAACAAATCGAAAGGTATAAACAAAATGTCGGTACTGCTGGTTTGCGTTGTAGGATCATCATAAAATGCACACCGCGAGCGCCACAAAGCCCTCTTACAACCTAATAGTATCACCACTGATTATGCACACAGTACAGGTGAAAAAGTGCTTGGTACTACTTTCTTTTTAAGACCATGAAACCTGTTTTCATAAATAAAGAATAAATGCCTAGCATTTGCTTGCATCAAGCAAAGGATTGAGCAACGGAAAGAAACAAGGCACGTGCCTCCTTAAGTATTAAGTGAAAATTTAGTACGTGCTCGTTTACCTGGAGCAAGCTGCAAAGCTATTCTTAACAATATCACTGCCGCTAGATGGCGCCACAATATTTTCGTATATTCAATCGGTGATAGTGCCACTTCAATCCTTTACCGTGATTTATTCTTTATTTATCAATTCAGGGACTCGTCAATAAGAAAGCACAATTCTATACACTTTTTCACTAACAATGCGTGCGTAGGAAATCGTTCCACGACGCAAACAAAGCAGTAGAAAGTTTGGTTGTAACTCTGGCAGTAGCGGATCCAGAAGGAAATTAAATTTTGTTTGGGGGGGGGGGGGGGTGGAGGTAGTCGCAAATCTACTAAGGGTTGAAACACAGTAGGCACCAGACCCAATTACCGTTCTTAGTCTTGAGTCGGTGGGGGCTTAGTTTCCAAAGCCCCCAAAGATGATTTCCTTGTTGATGCATAGCACTTATTTTTCTTTAAACCCACCAATCAATTATTGTGAGGAGCACCATGTTGTTCATATAAATAGCAGCACGATGTGGGAGTGCTGCTCAGGATAGCCCATGCATGGATTTTCCATATGGCTTAAGCCATCGTAATCTATAAACAAACAGCCCCCCCCCCCCCCAACCTCCCTCCCATTTCTGAACCTATCTTTCCGACCGCTGGTACCCATTCATTGGTTATGCAGTTAAGTATTGTCCTTTTCTAAACCTGCCTCCCCCGCCGCATTCCACCCATTGCGCTGTCCGATTATCCTCATCCCTGCTCCCCCTCCCTTGGAAACCCTAGTGTTAGTAGCGCTTCCAATGGAGGACGCCACTGTTATTCTCAGTGTGGCTGAATTGCCAGTTTCTCCGTTTTGATACGAGTGATAAGCACTCAACAACAATAGTGCATGCAGTGATTGTTACTTAACCAATTTTGAAACTATTTAACTGGGCTATAATAACCAGCATTATTAAAGCAATTTGTGGTTGTCTACTACTCGGCCTCTTCATTTTAGTGCATGCTGACGTTTTTGCTAAGTTCATCCCAAGAAGCGTATTATAGATACAGATGTACTAAGGGGGGAAAAAATGGGGAGAAGTGTCAACATCAGACCTAGTGATGATTATGGTAAAATTGAATTAAAAAAAAAACCAATAACTCCTCTCACTGCAGCTGATATTGGCAAGTCATTGTTTTCAGATTGGGGTGATTGCCCGCCGTTCCTCTGCAGCCGTGCCTGACCCCAAGTTTTGTTAGGCTAAGACATACCAGTTGTCAGATTATCACCAACAGAAAATATTTATAATCCACCGTGGCGCCATCAGCTGCAGTGATATCGTTAACCTTTATAGCTTGCTCCCGATACACGAGGACATACCAAATTTTCATTCAATAATTAAGGAGGCATGCGACTTGTTAGTTTCTTTCAAAGAAACGGTGTTGTCAATTCCTTCGCTTGATACAAGCAAGTGCTAGATAGTACTAGTTTCTGCAGAAGCAACACTCAACAAGCATTATACGCACGAGGACACGAGCAAACAGGAAAAAAGGCGTGTTACTACGGTGGCTCGTTAGGTCACGCAACTTATTTTCTACACATAACAAAACTTTCATAAAACAGGAGCTTCAGTGTTCCAACACCAGATAAGAAACACTACAACCTAGGATGATATAATTGTACACTATGCCAGCGCCTGTAGTCATCTTATTCCAGTTTTATAACAGTTTTATGTGTCCCATGCAATGACACCGTACTTCGCCATCACGTAGCTTAAAAATAACCGGCAAACCACACTAAGGAGAGCGAATTTTGTGAAAATAAATTGTGTTAGCTGACATTTCTTTGCATGTTTGTAGGCCTACTCCCTAAGGAAGTAAGACCCCTACAGAAGTGAGTGTAGCACCAAATGAAAGACGGAGCAAAGCAAAAAACGTGTTGACGAAGTAAATTTTACGTGGAAATCGCTCGCTCAATCTGCTTTCTTTCGTGCTCCAGATACGCAAATGTTAGACAACCTTTTTAAAACCTATACGAGGTCTGCTTTTTCCATGTGTCCAGCCAATTAAAGCGAAACCAATTGTACGACCTATACTATTATGGTGCAAAATGCGTCATCCTTTTAGTTTTTTTTTTTTTTTGTAGCAAAGTTTCTTTTCGACAACTTTGCCTGAACAGTATGTGGAGAACCGAGAGGGTGCCACCATCTAGAGAATGCCAGCTAATGGATTTGTGCTTGCATAGCGTGGATTGCGAGAGCGAGGCTGAAGCAGACTTTGACCTCTCGTGATTAAACCTTATTTTAATATTTACTCATTCTGTCATCCACCTCGGAAATTGTAGAGTCCGGGGTGGTACATTAAGTAACTTTGCCTGATGGAACTCTTACGTCATGAGTTTTCATAGCAGTTAGGGTAAAAAATTCAAGTTAAAGTGATGGAAATAGGCCTATCCGAAGCATAATTTAAGAATCTTTTGTTAGCACTACTCGTGTCTTTGTAGGTGCTTAAGATCTGGAGAAGCAGCGGTACAAACAAACATGCATGCACATTATATGTTTCTAATGACGTATTAGTTTTGAGCTTGTACTATAAGAGGCATGCAGAGGCTCTTATAGTACAACACACACACCGTCAATCTACCGTCAAAGTTTTAAGAATTGCCGCGTAAGTCACTTGGTGCACCAGGGTTTTACTAACTTTTATGGCCAAATAGTGCGTCCACCCAGCCACAAGCTTGACAAGGTTGTAAAACTACAAAACACTAAAGCTGTAAAGTTTTGTAATGATTGGCTATAAAACCATACCTTGGAGTTGTCGGGTAATCTTTGAAGAGAATCCCAGCAGAAAATGCAATACAAATAAGTGGTACCCCTGAAAAACAATTCATATAATATTGAGTTGTATATTAACACATCTGTTAAACGTGCCACCCTGACAAAAAATTTATAATACTGAGTCGCAGAAGACGTCTGTCAGGAGCCAATGAAACGACGTTGGCCCTCTTTAGTTTCTGCATCTATTAAAATTGCCGCCCTGACAAAACATTAATAATAATGATCGTTTAAGAACTTCTATTAAAAGTAAACAAAGAACACTGTGTCGCAACCATCAAGGTTGTCGGTCCCGACACAAGTTTGCCTTTCCCACTTCATTAAGAGCGCTGCATCCTGAATGATCGAGAGAGAGGAGAGAGAGCATGGCACCAACACGTCGCACTGCATCAACTCCAAACTCCACAAATAAGTCTTTAAAACTCAACAATTGTATCATTCCAGCAAAGCTATCGGGGCAAACCTTCCCCAACAAGGAATGGCGCTTGAACAGGTTGGAATCCACGATTCTGATTGAAGAAAGAAGCAGGAAGCGGACGCCGCCATATATATATTGATCGCATCAAGATAAACTTCGACTCCACTTCAGTAAAAAAAGTGGTATCCACATGATTCTATTGTTTTAAAGTGATCCCAATATCTTCCAGGATGAGCGAGAAGGCAAGAACTGCGTATTGTTTTCTGAACTTTGCTGTCGATATCACAACTATCCTTTGTTATACTGATATATGAAGTGGTGTTATGATTGTGCCTTTCCCCGTCAAAGCAAAATAATGTCAGGGTATCACTACAATAATTGGCTACAAATACTGATAAGTAAAACCCGTTACGAGTGTGAAACTGAACAATTTAATAACATTTGGGAAAAAAGCTTCTTTGTTCGTAACCTGTTCACTGCAGCAACCATGACACTCATGAATACGCACGGCCCAATGCTATGCTTGCAAAACGACGCCATTTTGGTTTACAGAGTGAACTCAAGAATAAAATAATTTCTAAGTGCCGGGCAGAAAATAAACACTACCTGTAAATTTGTTGCATTCAGTTCCTGATTGCTCGTTACCCTGGAGGAATCAAAACTCTCTGAATACCCGCGCAGGCCCTCCACAAACGGTGTTACGGCAATAGCCGGGCATCTCTTTTCCTCCAGCTGTCGCATCGTCCCATTTACCTGCTCAACTCTACGGCCGCATCATTCAAGACGTCAAGCCGCACCTGCGTTCTTGTCTCGAACGTTCCTTACTGGAACACGTTCGTTTACGCACGTTCGCTCCGACGACCTTATCTTGAGACTGGATCCACGGACGTCTCCCGCTGACATCAGTCTCTCGCATTGCCCTGCTTTGCCTCACTTCCAAGATTTGGAACACGTTCACTATGTTCGTTACGTTCGTCACATTCGCCGAGGAAGTGTTGCGTTTGTCGAAAGCCCATAATGGCCTACCTGCAAGCTCCTGTGATCGTTCCTCACATTGTGGTCTTGCCTCCACCATCTCTCCCTCACGCTCTGGTCATGGATGCTCCACTTAATGATAAAAACAAAACCTCCAAGCAAGCTTAAACTTTGTTAACCATGCCTTGTTACGTTCATCAAAAGTCCCTGTTGGATGAAGACTCTTGCCATTGAACATTTGTTTTTCCTCCTTTCCCGGAACTCGTCCATTACGGAACACGTTCGCCAGGTTCGTCACATTATCCTTTGAAGTGCAACGTTCGTCGAAAGTCCATCCCAGCCTCCCAGCCCGCAAGCCCCTGTTGATGCTTACATCGTGGCCTTGCCTTCACCTTCTTTCCCTCATAATCTCGTCATGGTCGCTTAACTTGATGAATCCAGTCCAATTGCCCATGAAGACGTCACCAATCTCATGCTGTGAGCCAAAACGTTCATCTAATGTCCTCACGGGAAGAAGACTATCATCATTAACGTTCGTCGTTCGTCACATTCGCCGCGTTCACCTTGGAAGCTTACGTTCGTTGAAAGCCCTCTTTGACTTCCCTACGGCAAGCCCATGCCGGAAGAGCCACGAACTTGGGCCCTGCCTTATGATCTCGTGATAAACGCTTATTTCAAAGATACCAGCCATATCACCTCATGTCGTTGCCAGTCTCATGCTGTACCGTAACGTTCATTAATTGTCCTCACTGGAGAAAGCATTTCATCATTAACGCTCATCGATTGTCACGCTCGCTGCGTTCGCCTCGGAAGCTCACGTTCGTCGAAAGCCCACACTGGCTTACCAACCACAAGCCCATGCCGGACGTTCCACGCATTGGGATCCTGCCTTCCCCTTTCCCAAGCTCGTCACTGTTACTTCACTTGACGGACTTCACCTGCCCTCTCGCCTGAAGACCGGCCATTCACAGTTGGAACCATGATCCGACATTGATGTCGACAGCTCATCGATCTCCTCTCCAACTCCATTCTCAGGTGGACTGCGCGGGCTTTCGTCTCGACGTTCGTCTGAATCCTCACACCACAACCGGCAAGTTAATGAATTGGCGTCCCATGGAATCCCTGCCCAACGGACGCATCGCTGGAAGTAAACCCACGCGTCCCCTGAACAACGAGGTGTTCGTCGTCTGCACCCTTGGAACATGACGCTTGCCTTGAACACACGTACGATCATCCGCATTACGTTCGTGTTTGCAACGTTCGTCGTTCGTTACGCAACACGTTCGTCCGCGTGCCCAACGTTCGCCATCAACCCATCTTGGCCTCCAGCCTCTCATGCAACATGGTCATGCTTTATCCTTCCTTGGCCTTACCTGAAAGCGTTGTCGTTTTCTGCAACACACAACAACGTTGTTAAAGAGTCTCCCCACACGCTAACATAATCTTGCCCGTTCATCACCTCAGTAGCGAACACGCTCATGCCCATTACATTGTCACGTTCGCAGTGGAAACTTCACGTTCATCGAAAGCAATTATGCTCAACCGAAAGACCCGACCATCTTGACCCTGCCTTCCCTTCTCTCGAAACCCGCTCATGCCACATCTCTGCACTGATGGTTTGACCACTCCCCCGACAAGGGTTTCTGCACATGTTCTCAAACATCCTCGTTCAACGTTCGTTGCCTCGCATTCGCCCAAACTGTGCCAACATGCAACACGACGTCCGTGAGAAGGCCATCTTGACTTCCCGCATCTGCGCCATCATCCCATCGAACGCCCGTTGCACTCAAACGCAGCTAGTCTCTCAGACGGCCTTGTGAGAACACACGTGGTGAATGACTCATGCCTGGAATCAATGTTCTATCTTCACCCTCCACTCTGGTCGGAGTTTTTTCCCTCCCTCGAAACCCTCCCCTTTTTCTCGCGCCACACCATCTCTCCACCCGGAAACCCCTCTTTTCTTCGTTCTCTGGTTTGAATGCCTCTCTCGCATCACCATGGCCAAAACTAAAAGTGGCCAATTCTAACTCCCTTCTTCTCGTGGCATCGTTCCAGCCACTTGCACATGTGTTGGAGTTGTCTCCAAGAAGAAATTTGATCCTCACACGGTCTGCCAATGCCACTGTTTGTGTACCTATGGAACAGGCCCATGCGCAATATGTGTACCTATGGAACAAACCCATGCGCAATCTGCCTCTCCATTTCACCCACACGATAAAAAACAATCTTGGAGAAGAACACTGCCGCTGCCATCCGTTCGAGACTGATCCGCGACCGCAGAGCACGTCTCAAATTAGAGAAAACTGGATCGCCAACTCTTTCTAAGTCAGGAAAAAGTGACCCTTCATCCCCCACCTCGTCATCAACTGCACCTTCCCACAAGACTGTTTTTCCAAAGCCCCCTTCTGCAGCCACAACTTCTAGTGACGCAACAGTGAACCCTATTTCAGCTATCCGTGAACCTTCCAACTCTTCACAACCTCCCAATGCCTCACCCTCTGAGAAATCCATCCTGCCATCCGCTAATCCTAAAGATGCAACCCAATCAAGGATCAAACACCAAGGCAAGTATCCCCTTTTAACGTCAGACCAAATCTCCCCCCCCCCCCCCTCCTTCATGTCCTGTTAACGCTGGAATCTGGAAACTCGCCGAACTTCTTCACCATCTCGCTTTGGTAATGGAAAGTTCCCTCCCCACTCCAACTGCCTTGCGCACTGAAGTTGGTCGTGATCAGAGAAAGTTGCGCCTGCAACCAATCCACCACAACTCTTGTCACAGGGACCCAGCTCACACCCTTGGGGCCCCGCCATGATGGTACCCGCCACCTATATTGACAAGCTCAACTGTAAATGCAACAAATTTACAGGTAGTGTATATTTTCTGCCCGGCAAGTAGAAAGCCCAATTTGACCTGGCAGGGAGGTCAAAATTGGTTTCTATTGCCTAAGGAAATTATACACTACCTGTAAATAACCACCCAACCTCCCCTCTCGAGTCACCATCATGGCCGACATATCGTGAGGAAAAGTAAATGGCCGGCTATTGCCGTAACACCATTCATGGAGGGCGTGCGTGTGTCGGACCCGCGCATGTGCAGGTGGGTGTTTGAGCTGGGCGTATCCAGAGAGTTTTGATTCCTCCAGGGTAACGAGCACTCAGGAACTGAACGCAACAAATTTACAGGTAATGGATATTTTCTTTAGGCAATAGAAACCAATTTTGACAGGTAAAATTGGGCTTTCTAAAATGATTTTTCAGTCTCAAACGACAGTGAATATTGTCAACCATATTAGAGATCAGTCAGCCCCGTTTAAAGTGGGAACAGTTAGGAAACCATTGTAACCCCCGGAGAGCGCTTGTTGCTCTTGCCCCCTAGTGTAGACACACAGTCCTCACAATTTCAAGACTTGGGAACCGCGTCTTGTCCGACAATAATTCATGAATCAGATGTTTTTGGTTTTGGCATGAAAGTCGACATTCTGAAGCGTAACAATGACAACTGTCCACAGGTGGATTTTCACTTATTTGAGGGGAAAACCTCAAAAAGTTATCAATTACGAAAAAAAGCGGCGCACAGTTAACGTCGATCTTCTACGATGATGCCCAAAGCGACTGAGGATCGAAGATGCAGTGCATGCTAAGAAAGGTGCATGGATGGCACCAGCTGGTGGGAAAGCCGGGCAAAGCATATTTTATTCAAATTATTTTTAAATTTGAGCAATTATCATTAAATAACTGGTTGACGCTCATCCTAAAGGGAAGTATTTTGCAGATGTTAAAAAATTGTTTTTCTCTCAAAATTTTCACTCTTAGAAGGGTTTTTAATTATCTGCTAATTACTAAGATTTCAGTGTACCTTTACAGTTGTATGGATCTTAAGCTTTTTGTCAACTTGATAACTGTACAGTATTATTTGAAACATCACTGCTTTTTTAAAAATTTTTGTCCATCTTTGGGCTTCCTTTCAAAATCAGTGTTTTGTTGGTTTTTATTCATCATCAGCAAATAAACCATTTAGTTTAAAATAAAAAAAAAATTGTCACACAGCTTCTTCAATCCAGCTCGTTCGTGTAACAGTGAATCACTCCTAAACCAATTGATGGGTCGAAACATGGTTTATTGCCTTGAGCACCCAGAGGTAGTGCTTTCTATTGCCCTGTCACCTGCCGACTGCTACAAAGAGGGGCTTAGGCGCTTGCTCCGCGAGGCGGGTGGCCCCAGTAACGTGCATTAGCAGAACTCTCCCCCCCCCCCAAAAAAAAAAAGCGGTTTGCTACGAAAGTCATCAAAAAGGTCCGGAAAATCCATCTGGGTAATTTTAAAACGTTGGGCGTCCAGCTCCTGGTCGTCACAAATAACTCGCTCGAAACCAAACGATAGGCCAAACATCAGTTTATTACCATTCAGAGCACTCTTTGGTGCATGCTTTCCGTTCCCTTACTTCCTATCGACTGCTCAGAGTCAAGCGTGAGCGCTTGGCTCTTAAGGTTAGTGCCCGTAGCGGTTACGCAAGCCTTACAGAACATGTACGTAAATGTTAAACTGAGTAAATTTTCACTTACCCCAACCAACGGCCATAAGTTGCCAATGTTTGTTGAATGCTTTCAAGGGTATGAGGCGAGTCATGGCTTTGGCAATACAGATACACTCCAGCGCAAGAAATGCAAATGACACCATGAAGAAATAATGAATACTGATAGATGCTGACCGGAAATCCATCTGCAGATACAAGATACACACATTAGTCAGAAAACCTTAGCAATAACAGGGGAAGACTGGGAATAGTAGGTCCCGATAGCTGTTTGGTGATCCCTTATTTGTTTTTCTTTGCTGTTGGGGAAAGATGGACCAGTGCCCCAACCAGGTTTATCAGGTGGAGACCGAATGAAGAAGAGTGGTAGATAAATCATAAATTAATAAAATTAGATTTTTGTGTTACTTTTGTCAATCCGTTATGGACATTATCTAACGCATAATAAATTTATAGTTGGTGAGTCTATGGTGTAGTTTTTTTATTCGTCCAAGGAAAGGATAGCAGTTGTGAATTAAAAAAAAAATAATGATGGCCCTGGTTGTGATTGCGACCTCGTCACCTTGGTAATAACACTCTTTTTGACCGCTTGTTGATGCCTCGACATACTATGCACTCGCTCTCAAACCAACCTATCTCGCATATATTGTGTATGATAGGTGGGGGCAACATTTTGGAGGTCCAGACTTCGACAGAAGAAGTGTCCTTAAGTGACGTTACGTTGCTATTGTAAGAGTTACTTCCTTTCGGTGCGACTCGGTTTTGCTATGCTAGATCGAACCGACCAGCAGCAGACAGGAAATACAGGTTTCGTATTCACCTGTAAACACAAAATTCCAGCACTTTTCCAAAACTTGTTAATTAAAATTTAAATACCACAAATGAATAACTACCCCCCCCCCCAAAAAAAAAAATTAAAGCTTTAACCCAGGTTATACAAGGCTGGCGAAACACTGATGCTGTAATTTTGTTTCGGTGTGGCGATTTTTGTTTAGTCCCTATACAGGTTACCTTAAAAAAATACAGAAACGTTATTTACGGTTTTTTTTTTGGATAAACTGATAAACTTACGACCGATCGGGGGGGCGCCCCCCCCCCGTAGGCTTAGAAATTGAAGGGGGCTCAGTGGCCTGTACAACATAGTCAGATTGGCAGGGGCCCACCTGCGTTGGCGGCCACGTCCCACCCTTCAAATGCAAGCAAACGTGCAAATTTCCTTTCAGCGCTATGGCGGTACACATAAACCTATCGCATGTGGATGGCGGGGCGGCGCACACCTCTACGCAACGAAATCAAAATGAAACACTAGAATAGTTAGTTGCCAATCATCTTGGGCTTAGTTTCTACATCGCACAATGGCTATAAAGGTAGTTTGCTGGTCTTCGTGTTTTTGTAAGCACAGTCTTCGTGCTTCAATGACTCAGCATTTGCAGGATTTCTTAGTTATTTTATGTGAACGACACCTTGTCGATACGTTGGACAGTGTCGCATTTAGGGGTGGTGCAAAGGGTCCAAGGCACCTGGGTTTAAGAGGCAGGAGGCCCACAATTCACCAGTTAGGGCCCAAATAAGACAAAATTCACATAATTTTGGTTGGGGTTGTAACTTTGTCTCTAAATTTGTTTACTTGGTGAGGAGGGGCCCAAAACTTTGTCCTTACACCCCTCTGTGGAAAAAACTAGTTGCGGCACTGACGTTGGATAAAAGTCAGCTCGTCGACAGCTTTGCTGCAAAGTCCAAGAATTTGGTTAACCTGCTGCGCTGAGATTTATGTAGGTAGGTCCATGCGTGACTGCAAAATAAGAATTCTACATTGTATTAAACACTAGTTATTTTGGGAAGGAATTAAGGATCTGTCAAATTTTATTTTTTGATTTTTGAATGTGTTAAGAGCCACACACTTGTGCCCACCAGTTAGTGTGTTAAAAAACATGTTGATCATTTTTTCTACCACCTCGAAAATGTGTGGCTCGTAACAGGTTCAAAATAAATTAAAAAAATTGTAGCGATCCTTCTGCCTGCCTTCCCCAAAAGACACTTCTTGCACGTGTGCTCACCACACCTGTGATACAAAGTTGTTAATGAGTGAACTGCATTAAATTGTTTTAAAACCATTGCTCCAAAGTTAAGCATTTTATATAATATTAATGTAGATTTTCAAAAAATTTCTCAGCTTCTGGGGGCTATCTCCCCCCCCCCCCCCCACCACCACTCTGGTACGCACTATATAGTCCATGTTACAGGGGCCCACCTGTAGTACTGTGCCAGGTGCCCATTCTAGTCTGTACACGCCACTGAGGGGGTTGGACCATTTTTTTTGTTAGGGGCGTCATGATTCCCAACCCACAAACTGTCCTGGTCTCACAAAATTGAAATTATCCACTGTTAACTGACTTGGTTACATATATCCTGTACTTAAAGGCGCCTTTTCACCTTTTCAACTCCTAGATGCAGCGTCGTAGAATCTTTTGAGCAATATAAAGAAAACAGTGCGTAAATAAAAAATGGAACAACACTATTCACATGATTTTCATAACTGAAACGAGATCACATGACCCACATCAGCTTATTGGATGACGGAGAATCTGGAACGTGGATGCTGTGTTTAGAATAAGGGCAATGGTATCGAAGCGGTGAACAGGCGCTTAAAAGTTACTTAAAGAGAAAAGACAAACGTATACTTGCCCCTCCAGGATCATCTGCATTTGCGAGAATGATGATATGAACAATCAAGATGGAAATTTGCATATTTATTTGAGCGAGGGAATCACGAAACTCGTGCATCCTAAAACAAATAGGAAGAACAAATTAGATTACATACCTATCTGTTTCAAGTACCCCAAACAATGCACTGTAGCAATAAAGCCAGTCTTAATTACGGTAACATTTTTACGGAAGGTTTGGGTAACTTGAAGGCTAGCTGTCACCAACAGAAAATCTGAAGAGTCTACCGTGAGGCCATATAACGGCCACAATGTCGTTAACCTTTGCAGCTTACTCCTGGTTAAATGAGGACGTACCAACAGAAAATCTGGAGTCTACCATGAGGCCATATAACGGCCACAATGTCGCTAACCTTTGCAGCTTACTCCTGGTTAAATGAGGACGTACCAAATTTTCACACGCTGTTTAAGGAAGCATGTGGCTTGTTTGTTTCTTTAAAAGAAAAGGTGTTGTGTATTCCCTAATTTAATACAAGCAAGTGCTAGATAGCGCTAGAGTCATCAGAATTTCATTCGGTGACCAACCTGCCTTTTTTAAGCCTCTTCTACCGTTTACACTCATTGTGAAGCCTTATTCTCACTATTTATTTATTTGCTGCCGCGCCAGAGCATTACAGTAGCTTTTACGAACAAGTCAAACAGCACAAGGAAAAAAAAACGCAACAACAAATTCAGTCAGCTTTGGTTACTGAACAATCACATTTGTTACAATTGCTGCTCGGGTACACATGATAATACAGTTTACACCTGTATTTTTTCACGTAGTAGATACGCCAAGAACTGCTATCCTATTTTGTCCCTTGAACTACCTTAGGGTTGTTTTTAAAGGAATTCTTTCACCCCCTCTCATCTAAACATGGCCTGGATTCTGTACTTCCTTTCATAATCATTTTCTACACTTACACGAAAACTGATAATTTCATGCGTGACCTGCTGCCAGAAGCACTCCATTTCCTGCCAGAGAATACTTCACATTCAAAATCTTCCACTGTGTATTGCGGCCAGTGAAATAACTGAATGGACCTTAAAATGCCATTGTGTGTTTTTCTCTTACGATACTTGAGTCGTTTATTAGGGGTGTAAACAGTCCACTTAGGTCTCCACAGTACAGGCAGAACCCTCACTCATGACTAGTGGTAGATAAAAATGTGTACATTGGCCGGTATCATTCGTAGCGACTTAATTTGTCACTCGATAAGTCTGTGGTCGATTAAGTTTGTCTTTCCCTCTTTTCTCTCAAGGCAAAAATCCAATGCAGCAAGTCGGTTAGCTAGCGAACTTGGGCCATCCTTGCCCTTTTATTGGTCCACGTGTCCAGCGTTTTAATCGGCAGAACAGCGTCTTGTAGGCGTCTTGCAGCGTCTTGTAGGCAGAACACAGTACTGAAGGGATTGGGGAAGTTTTATCTTTTCGTGTTGCCATCAGACGAATGGAAGGGTGTAAACCAGACTTGAACGCAGCTTTAGTTTTTACAAATGGTAGTGGGAATGTCTTGCGACCGTATGGTAGTCTTTGTACTGCCAAACTGACCCCTATGTGATCACTCCAAAATTTCTGCTCAATAATACTTTGGTAACTGATGTTTCTAGTGAATTATAAGTCATTAAAACGAACCTCCAACTGAACTTACCTGCATGCAACAAAGATGATTAGCGACAGGGAAACCAGAGCGACGAGCGTAGAACAACCAATGATGTGAAAGGTGTGCAGACTTCGTGAGTATGCACAGCTGCTTGGTACCGAGGGCTCAGCGCTCTTTAAAAAATGATACACACCATTAGTCAAAGCTTAAGAAAGCAGTTGGTTTGTACATTTAGGGTGCTTAATTCACTTTATGTCCTGAAACATTGTTCATATAAACCTGATGAACAGATTATACAAGAATTTAATGCTGACGACATTCTTGTTGCTTTGAACAATTTATCCAGCACTAGCTGAATCTATCACCATAAATGTTTGTGGTATTAATGGACTAAACTACTTCGTTAAGGGATTAATTTTGTAAGGTTTTAAGTTGGGTTATTAAAATATGATCCCAACTTAAAGAGTTAGTGTTTATTCGGCCGTGTTTATCTGTATCGAAGTTAATACTAGATAACTTCATGGTATTAATGATATTCGTAAATTAAGGGATTAATTTTTTTAAGGTTAATAGTTTGGATAATAGTTATTAAACTGTGGCCCCAACTTTAGGGTCAACGTTTATTTAGTCTGTATCGAAGTTGATAATAGATGTACTAATTCTATAGATGCTTTTCAACCTCTCAGCAAGGATGTAGTGTCAAGCAAATAGATTTTGTACAGTATTTAAAATACTATTCAGTTTATTTGAAAGTGTCAGCATCAAAGGCACCTAGCGGCCTCTTAACGAAATTCATTAATTAATTTCACGACATCAAAGAAAAACAAAACAACAAAATTTCATGCAAGTTCTACTATAATCTGCAAGCAGGACCCATGTATGCTGCACAGTGGATTGAAGTTCCCAGCCTTAGCCTCACCCGATGTTTGGTCTTCTTAGGAAATTAAACTGTTAGCAATATTTGACTGTCTGCCTAATAATTTAATTTTACTCGTTGACAATACGACCTGGTGTGACCCTGACCCAACCTCTGTTCACTAACACATGAATATTTTGTCTGGTGGTGTTAAGAAGACTCCTCCTCCTCTCTCTCCCCCCCCCCCCCACCTTCGCTCCATGTCGTCATCTTCTCTTCTCGGAAAAGTCGTTTACTTGCCACAACCCTCCTTGTTTGTTCAACGTGACAATATTTATGGGACTAATCCGCTGAGATTTTGGCACAGCCCCAGAAAAATTGCAACACCTGTGCTTGACTCAAGGCTAAAAAAAAAAAAAACCCACCCACTGTCAAAGACAGCATTAGGTAAGCAATTTGTTCCCACCAACTTTGAAACAATTCACCTCGGTGCCACGCACCACAAAATTGTTGCAAGTAATTTTTATTCATTTACCGAGATATCAACGCTCGCGCGTGCAGGGATTGCTTTCACCCATACCTTAAAACAATTCAACTCCGCTCTACGAAACAAATGAGCCTTTCATCGTATCAGGCTGCAAATTTTGAGGCTAGTTTAACAACCTGTCTGTTTTAACTTGAAAGCAACACCCTGTTTACGTAACACACTTTGTTTTAGCTGAAACACAGATTTTTTTTTTACCTCAACAACAAAAGTCAAAACCTGTAGCTCACTGATATAGTGCCACATTTCACGTAACCCAGACATACTTTGCAAGGTAGTAATGATACCTCGTGCACCCACAGTTATTGTATGTGTTTTTGCTGATTTTAAAGACGTAGCATTGTTGCTGGTGCTACTCCCTACGTCCTTACACTATTAAACAGGACAGAAATCCAAACGGGCTCGAGTAGTATTAAAAAATAGAAAATTACATGGTGGATCTATAAAAACGAAAGGGGCACATTGGGGTTATAATTATTGCAATTATAATTTTTGTTCATTTACCGAGTGTCAACGGTCGCGCACGCAATGATTGTTGCTGCTTATTTTGCAACAATTCAGCTCAGCTCTGAAAATCTGCATCTGTGAAATAAATAAGCGCTTCTAGCGTTTCTGCCTCGAAATCAACAACGTAGCTTAGGCTATATGCGTTTAGCAGAAACACGGATTTTTTCATTTTACTCATTAACAATCAACTGTTTAGACGAAAGTTTGAAACACGTAATACTTGCACCAAGAATTGTTAGGCACTGTAGCAAAGCCATTACACATGCATGAAGAATTGTTAGGCACCGTAGCTAAGCCAAAACACTTGCACGAAGAATGAAAAAAGTTACTTTTAATGTAGCGATGTATTATATTAGTAGGATAAGGCTATTTTTTTTTATCAGAGATATTTTAGTTTCTGTATGCAACAAATATCAGCGGTGAACGACGCGCTCTTCGCAGACATGCGATAGAAGTCTTTAGTAGTTTTAGCAGAACCGGCTTTCCATTTGGAGCTGTGATATTGGTCTCGTAGATGAATAATAACTCGCCAACAATAACGCACGACCAAAAGAATTTCAGTTTCTTCTAAATTAACTAACTCATTGGTGTGTGGTTGTCTCTCGTAGCTCATGTCTGATGAAGATAGTTAGTAATACTACTGAAAATATGCTAGTTTAAAAGAAACTGGAATTCTTTTTGTGGTACGTTATTGCTGGCGAGTTACTATGGTAAGCAGCCAACATATAGAAACCGTAGCGTCAGTTGAACTTTCGACCGGAACTTCGGTATTTAGTAATACTTGAAGCTGAAACCACGATTATTAGGTGTTTATAGGACGCTGCTTTTTAACAGATGACAGTGCTTTCAACTCTGAAGGCTTGTGGCGTGACTGCAGTGCTGATTGAAAACAACAGAATGTGCAGACGACTTAGCATGTCGATAAATGTTGACCAAAGTCGTCACTAGAGGGTCACTGAGGTGCTACCCTTAGGAGCGATCTTTCAGCAAAGCCTGCTTAGCTGGCCCTCTCACTCAGTTCAAACATCGGCAAGTCTAAAAAGCCTCTGGTACACAAAATAGTCGTGCAGCACCATTGCGTGAACAAAGTTATAAGTAACTGATTGTAGCTGATAGTATCGAAGTTAATGAGTAGTCATTTGAAGACTTACTCCGTTGTGTTCATGACGACGCTATGAGTGCGTAAAACTGCCTCCATGCCGTTGATAAATACATTGCCGAGAATGACCCATCCTCCCACACACCTAATAATCCTAGGATGAAGCATACTTCAAGCATTGCTCACCAGCTTAGCACCCATGCATATCAACTTAGGAAACAGCGGTTTAGAACAGATATGGGATTCTGAAATCCAAAAGTACAATGTGCCTCTGATCCTCAAAAGGGATTTGAAATCTTGAAGTTTAAGAGAAAAGTGTACAGATATGCAGCACACAAAAGTTACCTACTGTCCCGTCAACAACACTACAGGGCTAAACATTTTAAAAAATGAAACAAAGTTTAATCTTACCCCTTCAACTTTTTGGACAGCTTGTACAGCAGCTGGCGTGGTTTTCGGTTTTTCTAATGCTGAAAAAGACAAAACGTGCATTGTATTTAATGCTATTGTAGTTCTACTTTATATTGAACCAATCAGCCCTGGGGTCCTTCTAAAAGGACAGCTACAAGACTGGGAAAAAATAAGTGCCCAGGTGGACAGCAATTCTACTTCATATTCAACCTAATCAGTCCTGGCGTCCTTCTGAGAGGACAGTCACATGAAGAGGGAAAAATAAG